>JAQFXT010000497.1:0-35362 GCA_034683725.1 Strigamia crassipes
ATTTGATTTTTTGAGTAAAAATTTGATTTTTTGAGTAAAAATTTGATTTTTTGAGTAAAAATTTGATTTTTTGAGTAAAAATTTGATTTTTTGAGTACAAATTTGATTTTTTTGAATAAACATTAAATTAAACTGCAAACCCCCAATCCAAATTCAGCAATTGTCGACACCCCGAATTACAAATCCACCCAACCAACCAAACTCACAACATTTTAAAATTATCTTTGCAGTTACCTATGATGATTCAGCCGAAGCAGATTCGATGACTGGAAATTATAACTTTGGAGCTTTATTTGAATCTCAGCTTGGAAATCTATAATTGCTCGAACCCGATGCAACTCGCTAGACAATCGTTTCAATTTTTTCTCCACTAAAAAAAAAAAAAAAAAAAAAAAAAAAAAACCCAAAAAAATTAAAAAAAAAAAAAAAAAAAAAAAAAAAAAAAAAAAAAAAAAAACCCTAAACATTTCCACAAATTCATCCATTTCCAAAATACCAATTTGTTGAGGATTTGAATGCAAATGCGCATTCGTCAACTTCGACGTTGCCAAATCATGTCGAATCTACAAAATCAAACAAATTAAAATTCCAAACAATAAAAAAATCATCTCCCATTTTCCATACTTTGTTTAATTTCTCCCGAGTGTTCAAAATCGCTTCGATGCATTTTATAAATTCATTATACGAAGGATTTGATACGGAAAACGACGTGTGTGGAACCTAAATCAGAAAAAATCCGTTTAATTCAAATACATTTGCGCAATAAAAACAAATTTTAAACCTTCACGTTTTTCCTATCTTTTATCACCAATTTGGTATAGTCAGAATCTTGATCTATGGATATATTATCACAATCAACACACAAAATTTCAGGTGTTTCTATTCCTTGTAACATTTGTAACATTTAGGATTTGGATGTTTGTGTTCGATAGCACACGCCACTATTGTCAAACTCGGAAAACACAAACTAAAACGCTCTCATTAAATAAGTTAAACACTAGTAAACTAAAAACAGAATAAACATTTGAAATAATTAATTAATTTGATGGTTTTATTCTATTTAAAAAATTCAATTAAAAAAAAAAAAAAACTTATTTTAATGTTTATTATTAATTATTGTTAATAAATAAAATTAATAAATTGAAAGTGTCGTAATTTTTTAAAAATAGATCATTTTCCATAATATTATTAAATTAAAATCGTTTAGAATCGTATATTTTTCATCTACAGATTTCAATTTGATTAAATTAATTCGTTTATAATAACATTTCAGTAATTTTTCATCGATTTATTAGTTAATTGATGTGTTAATTGCGAGTATTCAAATCAGCGTCTTGTCCAGTTTGAAGTATTGTAATAATTTCAAAACAAAATCCAACATTTAATTAAAATAAATAAATTCTTTATTACAATTATCCATTTCAAAATCAATTTAGTTATCAGTGATTGAAGGAATTGGTCGTTGACTTTTATTATTCATTACGTGTGTACAGTATGTGGTCCAATAAATTCAAAAACACGTGCAAGGTCCGTCTTTGAGTTTTACTATAAAATAAAAATAAAAATCTGAAAATTCAGATCGACACCAGCCAGTGAATATGGAGCATTGGTCGGTCCTCTTCTTCGGCCTACTGCTTGCCAGTGCAGCAGCTAACAGTAAGATAAAAAAATTACACATAATAACGATGAATTGAATTTATTTTTAATTTAAAATAGTCGTTCCGAGTGACAAAACTGCTGTTTATTCGTATAACACCGTCGTGTTAAGTGGGAGTCCTGAAATAACTCAACAGTTTGCTGCAGTTGGCATCAGATGTGAAGTCAAAGTCACTAAATCAGCAGAAAACCAAGTTGTTATCAAGGTATATTTAACTTTAAAATAGAATTCCTTTTTAAGTTAATAAAACAAAATCAATATTGCAGATTTCAGATGTGACAGTTGGTAGAGCTAATGAAATATTCCACCAAATTAGTCCTGATGAGATTCCTTTGAAGTTCTCGCACTCTGACATTTACACGAGCAACTTGTCAAGATCTTTTGTCGTGCAATTTCAAACAGATGGCTCGGTTAATAATTTAAATTCACAGCTAACACATTAAACTATAATTTTTTGTCAAATCCCAGGTTGAAAAGCTGCAGTTTGACGCGCGGGAAACCGAATGGTCCAAGAACTTCAAGTCCGGTTTGGCCACAATGTTTCAGATTAGGAAAATCCCTCTGAGGAAGATCGTTGCTGAAAACAGTCAAGTGGACGAACTTGGCACTGTTTTCCAAGCCTCAGAACCGACGTTCAGCGGTGTGTGCACGGCTATTTACGACTATCAAACGATGCGAGCGGGGAAAATGGGTGGACACGAGATCAATTTCACCAAAGCGATTGATTACGACACTTGTGACGATGGTATCGCGCCGTACTTTGGCGTGTCGACTCACAGAGCTTTCGAATGCAAAGAGTGCAATCATCCAGTAAGTGACCCAAAACTATTTAACGATTGTAACCGTGGAGTGGTCACCGGCCAGCAGTTCGCGGCTTCCTAGCAATAGGTGAAACTGTGGTCCGATTAAGACCAATCAGACACGGGACCCGGCAAGAAACAGAAGTCAAGTGTACGGGGTCTACAGGTCTTCTGGACCTGAGTCTGTATTGCGACTCGACACGGTCATGACCTATTTGGTCAGTTCCCGTGCTGTAGAAATCACTTAGTACTCGCTGGCCACGCAATCCACAATTGCGTGATCAGCAGTCAGAAACCTATGATGGGGTTTGGAGGGCCCCATGCAAAAAGATCCCACGCAATAGATGCGCGGGCCCCTAGACAACCAACATAAATAAAGAAAACTTCATTTAAATAGTGCGTCTTTGTGCGTTATTTGTATTTATCGTGTGTTGCAACCAGCGACACGTGGCCGACCCCTTGACCACGTGGCGTCTTTAGCCGAACACTCATAACTTATTCGTTTTAGCAACACGCGCTGCACCGCGACATCATTTACAAATACAATCTTTGGATTGACGAGAGTGAGAATTACATCATCCGTCGAGGAATTTCGGACGGGATTGTGAGGTTTTCACCTTTGGGTCGAAATGCTGATGCAGCAACGATTCTACACAAGTAAAAATAATAAAATTAATTCGTTTTATATAAATCAATTCCATTTTTTCAATTTTTTTTCAATTCATTTTATAGTCGCACATTGACATTGGAACGTTGGAGCTCCGATAAATCGTTGGTTGGAGACGGCCACGAAATGAAATGGGAATGGCCGACTTCGAATTTATTCGAAAAACTCCAAACAATTCGCCAAATCAAAGATCTCACCGTCCCAATCATTTATTACGAACTGTTCGAACACGGAGTAAATCACATCCACGAGGCAAGAAATCCGCATCAAACTAAAAACAAACAAAAAAATAATTAAATTCTACTTTAGGCTCGTCAAGGAATTAAGAAAATAGCACGCTGGATGGTCGAGGAACCCTCAGAAGAAGAACTCGAATTGATCGCGGCTGAAATCCCCATAGTCCAGCGCGCTCTCTTCACACTAACGTACTCTCAACTTGAAGAATTAGCTCGCGAATTCTCCTCGAAAACTACCGAGAGGTAAATGCACCTCGAAAGAAAAATCCACCTCTATAATTAACGTTACCCTTAACTTTCGTTACAACAGGAAATTGCTGCTTGATCTTGTCGCTGTGACTGCCACAAACCCGTGCATTAAATTCCTTCTGGATGCATCGACCAAGAGAATGATAACGATTGAAGAAACCGTTGAATTATTGCCCACAATCGCATCGCACATTGCAAACCCTAACGTTGTTTTAATGGACTACGTAATGGAATTTTGCAAATCCTCACACGTTAGAAGCAATAACCAATTAGTGGACACGTGTTTCTTGTCTTGGGGATCCATGGTGGCTAAAACATGCGCTTCCGGTCCATATCAACTCCCAAAAGCGCCAAGAATGTATTGCGCGGAACAAGATCGACAACGATACGTTAACGTGAGACTCCATTTATTTGTCCACTATTTTCACTAAAAATAACTGAATTTTTACACCATTTTTGAATTTTGTTAAAATTTAGGTTATAGATTGGATGATCCGACAAGTGGATGATATTGAGAGGAAAATGAGTCTTTTGTCGGCTTTAGGGAACATGGCAGTTAAAGAAATCATTCCGGTTATTGAGAAATACATGTGGCGAGATGTGGGCGCGAGTGATGTATTGCGAGTGAAAACAATTTACGCTTTAATTCCACTGACCAAAATTGATCCTGAATGGGTAAGGAACGATGAATTAAACATTTGCTCAGCTCGCTAAACTAAAGTCGATATTTTTTTTCGTCAATGATAGGTGAAAGAGCGTTTAATTCCCATTTTCTTTGACGCTGATGAAGATTCCAAAGTACGGATTGCTGCTTTTGATGTGCTCATCTCGTGCAGTACTCGCGACCAATTGTACGAAAAAATTGCTGCCAGGATCCAGTACGAGGAAGATGTGACTGTTAACGCTTATGTTTACTCCACTTATAAATCTCTCGCAAACATTACTCATCCGTGTTGGAAAGAAGTGTAAGATTAAAACCACAGAACATGCCCCCCCCATTCTCCCCCTTTATTTTTAAACCTAAGATTTTGGAGCTTTGGTTTCGATCGTGGGTCCTCTCACGACCACAGAAAGTGGGCCCCCTATATTTTACATTTTTTTAAACCTAAGATTTTGGGGCCTTGGTTTCTGTCGTGGGCCCTACGATACATTTTTTTTTTTAAACTTAGAATTTCGGGGTCTTGGTTTCGGTTAGGTGGGCCCCCAACTTGACTTGGGGCCCCCACGACCACAATATGGGGCTTTTTATATTTTTTTCTTAAGTTTTAAACCTAAAATTTTGGGCCTTGATTTCAGTCGTGGCTCGTGGGCCCCAAATTTGATGAGGGTCCCCGCGAACACAGAACATAGGCCCTCCTTTTTTAAAATTTAAGATGTTGGGGCCTTGGTATCGGTCGTGGGCCCCCAATTTGACGTTACCCCCCTTACCACACAACATGGGCCCCCTCAAATTTTTTCTTTTTTTTAAACCTAAGAATTTGGGCCCCAATTTTCCGCGGGTACGCCCAGTACGCCAGTAATTGATTCAAATTCTTAAAATTTAAATTTTTTTTCGATTTTTCTTCACAAGATCTTCTCACGCTGCATTTGCTCTTAAATTGATTGATGAAACGCACGACACAAGTGCATGGATCGCGACTAAAATGTACGACGAAGGAGAAATGGGTAAGCGAAACTCAAATCCCCTTTTCTTCCATAAAAAAAAAAAAAAAAAAAAAAAAAAAAAAATTTAATTTTTCTTTTTCCTCCAGAATATCTAGACGTAAACTCCTTCCGTCGTTGGTCGTCACTAGGAGAAGCCGGATCACTCGTTCCATCAAGATTCTACTTACAATTCGAGAACTTCCTTGCAGGAGCAACCACAAATCTCATCAAGGTTTATTTTCATATCTCAAAAACTTTAAAAACATTAAAAAAACCTAATTCCTTTCAAGCTCGCTTTCTACGGCAACAACACCAGCCAACTGGTTGAGAAATTACTGGGCCCATCTGCCCTTTTCAGCGAACAATCTCTTTTGGAAAGGATGACAAATCTCAATGCCCCCATGCGCAATAAAGGTGGCGCGCAAATGGCGCACAAGGTGAGCATTTTTTAACACGTAAAACGACGCAAACAAGTGTAAATTGACGCCGTTTGTTTTGATTAAAGCTCGGCTTCGAATCCCCAACCGAATCGGAATTTTGGGCGCACATTGCACGCACTTTTATGGATTTCCATCAGCGAAATTATTTCATCGACAAAGACACCATCGTGAACGCCATCAAAACGCTGTCCAAACCCCTCAGTCACTGGAAAAAGGATTTTTCGGTCCAGAAAACATTCATGCCTGCACAAATTTACTTACAACTCCCGATCGACTCGGGTTTTAACGTCGAGTTGAGTTTCCATACTGCGATGCAAATGGCGCTCAGTGTCGACGTCGATATCAAATCGACTCGAGAGTCTTCGCGAATGGTTTACGATGGGGAATTGAAACTCCGAGGACAGTAAGTCGCAAATGTCACGGATTATTGTAGGGAAAGTTGTAACTTCGTTCATTTTTTTTTTTTTTTTAGTTTTGCGGCCAAATCAGTGACGAAACTTGGTGTGTGGATGCCAGCGGAACAGTCGACCATCAGTGTCGGACTGGAATCGGCGTTAATGTCCAACCCTGTGGTGGCAGGCCATGCCCGATTGGCCATCAACAATACTAGTTTAGCTTTAACCGTGCAACCGAGTCAGAATGTGAAATCTGGCGATGTGCACACCCTCGTTCATTACCACACAAAACCATTCACTGCGATCGAGAAGAAATGGAAGTTTAAACCTCTGGATGAATGGGTCGAATACATCCACGTTAGGACCCCGAAAAAGGTGATTATCAATTGTCCAAGAAATGACCATCGGGTGCCTGAGTCGAAATGACTAAGGTCGAAATCCTAACCTAACCTTACCTTACCTTACCTTATTTATTTCTAGTTATGTCAATATAATACAGATTTACCGTATTCCTTTAAGAGCCTCTCTCGAATTACAGCCGCCTTCCAGGGTTGTAATCGCTACTATTGAAAAGTAGCCGGCTACCGCTACCGCTGTCTTCGGGAGAAAAAATTTTTGCTATTTGCGCTACTGCTACTTTTTTAAACTAAAGTAGTGCAATTCCGCTCTCGCTCCCGCTACTTTTGGTCTACTTTCTTAAAATTAAAAATTGGCAAAATGTCATGAAAAATTTATTTAAAAAAATCAATTTGAAAAATCATTACCCTGATGGCCTTAATATGATCTTGATCTAGTATACTAGACGAGTTAATTCAAAATTTTGCACCATGTGCACGTGTTGCGCATGTAGTTTTGCGCATGTAGAACGAATAGTGTATTTGTTCCATTCGTTTCACGTTCGATTGTTTTGAATCAGAGCTGCAGCTCTTATTCCTAGGAATACGTTAATACAATTCGATCTTAGTACGTTTTCTGGTATTAATTTGTGATTTTTACCTTCGCGCAGTACGAATTTCCGTTGATTGACGACTCGCTGGTGCTGCAAGTGAAGCATGAAGATTTCTGGGACGACCGAGCGACTATTTACAATTACCTAACGGAGAATTCAGCGTACGGAATAGCGGCTTTCTGGTGGTTGACTGCGCAAGCGAATATGAGGGAATATCGAGTTGTATGGAAACCGTGGCCATTGCCTGAAGTACATAACAAAAATTAATTTATGTTTTATAAAATTAATTTTTTAAATTTTTTTTTGAAGTTTCAATATGATATGGATTGGCGTTACGAAGCTGCAGCTTCCGATCCTGAGAAACGATATCGAAACTTTTGGTACGTTTTGTGGAAGGATGTTGCCGGTTGGTCAGATGCACCGATGGATTGTCGATACGACGGCAGAAAGTGGAGCTCATCTCTTTCCGATGAAAATATTGATTCGTCAAGCGATGAGTCCGTGGCGAGACACTTGAAAGAGATGATATCCTCCGGAGAAGATACGTTGAAGAATTACTTATTGATGAAAATGAAATCCTCCAGTAATGAAAAAACAAAGAAGTCGTCCAGCGAAGAGAACTCCGAGCAAAGTTTCATGCAAAAAGTAGTGAAATACGCCGAACTGTCTGGAGTTTTGCGCATACCCAAGAAAATACACGCGGCTCTATTGAATAAAGAATCATCTCAAGAATCCACTCACTCCGGACACGAGAACAGCGACGTTCAAGTGGAGAAAGGAACTATTGGTGAAGGAGGCAAGTATTAATATACAGAAAAGCAACTAACTGTTACACCATTAGGAAAGCCATCTTTGCTGTATTGTTAGCCCAAACAATCCAGCTAAAGGATTATAGTCTGTTTCACAAAATTTACGGCAAACTCCCATTGGCTATTGACCCGTCCGCAGCCATTACATCATTGTTACGCATGCACAATTGAAAAGTAGTGCAAAAAATGCACTTAATCGCCACAAAAAGATGCTAATTGACAATAACACCAATACTGACTATTTTTAGAAGCAACCTTGACCGGTTAGCCCGGTCGGGGTTCAGTTTTGGACCCACTTTCGGTTCCAGTTTTTTAATTCTTTTTCTGGCTACTTTAAATATGTTTAATTTTAAACTTTTTCAAGTTTTATTTTAATATTTATTTGTATGTGGTTAATACTTTATTTTAAGAATGTTTTAGTGAGTACTAAACTGCCATTTTTAAATTTGACTTTTCCTTATTGGTTGAGAATGATCACATGATCAAGTTTTACTTATTCTTGAGCTTGTGATATGCCCAACCAATGAGAGATTGTCATAAGTTTTGGGAAACAGACAATAGCTACAACTAGAAACGATAGAGTTCCTATCTTTTCCTCTGCCAACAGTTGACAAGGATAAATAAACAGTCAGACATCTTCTTATGGCTGATAGCTAAAGAAAAGCTGCGTTTCTTCTTCCTCCTACATTCCATCCTGTGTTTTGGGCATAAGACGAAGAAAACATTATTCTTACAACATTTTGTCACGTTATTTCTAGTTGCCACTTACTGGATTCGCGCCGAAGCGAGAATACTCGGTCGATCTGGCATGAAAGGCTACCGAAGTCAAGTAGTTTGGAAGAAACACCGTCAAGACTTGCGCAAGACAGTTAAAGTGGTCGTGGAACCGGTTGGTAACGCACCTCAGAAGTGGGTGTGTTGGGAGAGCGAAGTCATCGACGAAAAACCACCGTGTCTTTTCGGCAGAACAACTCCCGACATGTCAAAAGCAAGCATTACTGGAAAAGCCAAGCTCAGTTGGGGTCGAAGTTGCTCGCAAACCGACGAAAATATTGAATTTTGGGTACAACAACGTTTAAATTTTGATACTCCCGACCCCGAAGCACGACTAAATTGCTTCTACATTATAGATAAAAGCGAAGAAGTCTCCAGAGCAACTCAACCCGACCAAAGATGACCCAAAGCCTTGGTTTTATAGGCAATGCGAGAAAGATGTCGTGCAAAATCGACCCATGAGCTTCGCCTGCATCGAAAAAACCAAAGATCAAGCCAAGCTCGATTGGTTCGAGGCGACTATCAAATGCACCCAAGTAAGTTGTCATTTTAAAACCCTACCGAGCGAAAAATTACCAGTAAATTGACTGAATTTTTTAGTGCGCAATTCACAATGCAACCGAACACATCCGCGATTTCATTGTGTCTCAATTGTATCCACACATGAGCCGCGATCCGCTGGCCGAAAACACTAGAAAACAAATGAAAGTCATCGTTCGATTCCGTCCGCATATTCCAGTGATGGACGTCCAAGTTACACGACCCCACGAAACCCTCAAATTCGGACAGATATTCTACGGCAACTGGTATCCGTACGTGAAGCGTCCATCAATCTCGAGGACCGTGACGCATCGCGCGTTGAATTACTTCTCGGACAACACGTTAACACGTAAAACAACATTTTTAAATATTCGTGGCCGTCCTTCGGTCACCGACCCAAATAACACACGTCCTTTGGAGTTGACCGCTATTAGGCGGCATTGTACACACAGCCCTTGCATGGGAAATACACTCTAAGGGCACTAGCCCTTAAAAAACCATTTCAGTAAAGCCCTTTCGTGATTTCTTTTAGGTGTGTGTTATGTCCAGTGCTTCGTAGCCCTTTCCTGACCACGATACGTTCCCCACATATTTACCGTAAATTTCTTACGTATTTTTTTCTAATTAAACAGCAACTTGTACAGTCGGTAACCGTTATGTGGACAACTTTAACAACAACACGTTTAGGTTCCGTGAAAGAACCGGATGTGAGTTCTTGCTGTGTGGAGATTCCTCTTCCGCTAATTTGTTCTCGGTTTTAAGCAGATTGGAAAACGGAAAAAAAGTATTTTTTGTTATTTTTTAAAATCAATAATCAATTATTTATGTTACTAAATTATTTAATTTTTTAGGTTTTAACTGTGCACCAACTGAAGAATAAAATCGAGATTTTCCCCAATCGAATCCAAGACGTCGTCATCAACGGTCGAAACTATTCGATGAAAGATCGATCGATTCTATTCATTAAGGACGACAAATACGGACCCAAATTGCTCGGTTTTATCGTAAAAACATCTTCGTTGTACAAAGTTGTTTTGACATTCAACAGAATCAGTGTTTTATTTGACGGCGATTTCACGCAAATAATTGTAAATCCATTTCTCAACAACGAAAAATTGATTTTCATTCTTTTTGTTGTTTTTATACCAGACTTCGAATTTATGGCGACATAAACTTCACGGAGTTTGCGGCGAATACAACCCACAAGAGCGTAACAGGTTCCGAGGGCCGAGAAAATGCGTCTACACTGACGCAAACGACTTCGCGCAGACCTATGCGCTTCGCAAAGCGAGCTGCCCTGCAATGCCTCTGAAAAATACCAAAACCTGCGACGTTCAGACCGACGCGTCGAAAGGCCGAGTCATGACACCACAAATTGGTAGATTTAATTAATAATAAAATAAAAATTAATTATTCATTGGGGGTTATTTACAGGTGCTGGATCTTGTGTTCATAAGAGACCGCTGATGATCAAGAATGAAAATGAGAAAACCGTATGCATTTCGACCGAGGAAGTGGTCGATTGTGACGATGACTGCGTGGCCACTGGTTTGACTGATAAATCGCTTCACATGAGATGCGTATCTACCGAGCGCTATACCAATGCTATCGATAAAGCGATCCTCGACTTGTATGTTAAGGTTTCGTCTCAAAAGAGTCCCGGGTTTGTTTCGAGGCCCTTTTATCAAAAGGAGGAGATCCATCGCGTTCCGAAATCCTGTATTCCCAGAAACTAGTATTTATTTTATTATTATTATCTAATTATTTATCTATATTTATTCTATTATAAGTTATTGTAAACTTGAATTATATATTATGAAATAAAGTTAATTTAATCATATTGCATATTTAGTGGTTACGTAATCTTTTCTTTGTTCGGCTGATTCACGGTACTTTACACTGTAAAAGATCGTGAATTTCTATGGGAAATGTAATGGAAATAAGCTGTGTAATGATCATCTTTCCATCATATCAGGAATTACCAATATCGGTACCATGGTTCTTTTTGTCTGGTGCGAAGTACCTTCGTATTTTTCATCTGGTACCATGGTACTTTTTGTTTGGTGCCAAACCAAGTATCGTGTACCAGTACCATGAAACTTTTTGTTTGGTACCAAGTATTGTGTACCGGTACTACGGTACATTTTATTTGTTCTGTTTGGTACCATACCAAGAACCATCGTACTTTCCATTTGGTACTATATACCAGGTATTGTGCAGTATTTTGCATTTGGTACCATGTGCTAGGTACCAGTATTTTTGTTTGGTACCGAGTACCATGCACTGGTATTGCAATATTTTTCATTTGGTACCGTGTTTCGGTACAGCCGTATTTTTCATCTAATACCACGTATTGGTACTGCAGTATTTTTTCATCCAGTACCAAATACAAATATCAGAACAGTGATATTTTTCATGAGGTACCATGTTTATTTTGGCTGAGATTTGCCACCACGACTACCATAATTTAATTTAAGTAAATCACACAGGTGACGACTGACGCCCTTACAAACAATAGTAAAACCAAAGTAAAGATTGTGTGCATATATGTGTGTAAAATATGTGTAAATATATGTGTAAGCTAAATATGTTGAGGGACCACGATAAATCTAGTTCCGCCACTGGCTGAAAGCACCGACAAGCAAACATATCCCAACACCTAAAACTGCGTATAAAACTGCCGTACCGAATCTAGTCTTTTTCAACGTGTCTGCAATGTACTCATCAATGGCTCCTTCTTCACAGTACCATAACACCGGATGATACATCTTCGGCATTTTGAATTGATCCGAGCCGTAATAAAGCGGAGACATCGGTTCCATGTCCACATTAACCTGACTGCACCGTTTAGCATGGACCAGAGTTCCAGTCAGCGGTTCCACGTCGACAAGAAATGCGTGTTTTTCCGGATCCGGTTTCAATCCGTCGACCGTTCTTAATAGCAGAGGATCCGCTTGGTAAAAATGCGGAAAACTGGTAAAAATAGGAACATCTCGTTGACATTTACTTACACTTATAGCGCCAGTAAACATGCAATCTTTCTTCGTTGTACAAAAACACTCGTTGTCGGGGTTAACGCTTGGATCCGCCATCATATTCATATCCGGAACAAATCGGTAAGCGGTGATACCGTGATGCGTCACTTCTTTCTGAAAAACCACGTAAGCGGATCGACACATTTCACTGATGAATATTCTCAAAATGGAATCTTTCTTGATGAACGGCGGGAACTGCTGACCGTCGGTTCCGTTGATGTCGCTGCAATGAGTCTCGGAGTCCCACATCGGTAGTTTATCGTATCTCGTCCAATCGTCGACGTCTTGGAAGATGTGTCTTGGTCCCCTCCACTCTTTGATCACGGTGTATTTGTTGGCGTCGTCCTTGCCCGTGTACACCGTGTAGCGACCGTCGTCGGCGCCGTTGAAACCGTAGAAAAATCCGAACGTGTGATTCGGCAACATCATCTTCTTGGCCGCCGTTTGAGCTATTTCAATAAAAGAATCGTAATATCCGTCGAAAAGCCATTCTCTGACCGATTTGGTGATGTACAACGCAGCATTTTTCTTGTGAGTAGCGGCCATTGCACCGGTCAACATGTTTTTGTTAGTTTCGCTTTCGTTTTTCCCCATTGCAGCAATAGCAATTGCGGGCACGTTTGCTAAGGTCACGGTGTCTTCGAGGTCACCGATTGATTCGCTTCGTACAAACGTGTAATTTCTGATTTGATAATACGATACAGTGTGATCTGCATCGTTCCATGTAATATTTATCTTTTGTCTCGTCTCGCTACGGAGGAATTAAAAAAACAGTTGTAAATCGGTACTAAATTTCGTGTAATGGTTTTACTTAAAGGTGTAAGGCCCTTTTTCGAGTAATTTCGGTTTGGCACCGTGATTGATTACACCGTCCGGGTTTTGCACGTCAAAAAAATAAATTTTCATTCTTAACGGTGATGATAAATCGGCCCAATTATCGTACGGTGATCCTGTTTTTGCTTCCAAGTTCAAACTCTATTCAAATTAAACGACGAATCAGAATGTGAATATAAAATGTAATTAACATTCAATTACCTTTGTTGCTTGGCCTTCGATTATCATTGGAAAGTTAAGTAATAAAACGCTAGTGATTATCAACAAAACACCTATTACGACTACTACACCAATTTTTACAGCTTCACCCATCTTTACTACAGAAGCAAGTGGTCCAGTCTTGTGTAATTTATGCCACCTGAAATCTGACCCTAAATGATACAGTATGGATAAAAAAAACTATAATATTGCTCAGATTAATAAAATTAATAAAATTGTAATTTGCGGATCTGCGATAGTGTTATATTAACTTTATCTTCTATTTCACATGCTTTAATGTAATTAATATTTTACTCATATTAGGAATTTTCATCAATGTGGTTGTATTGCTAATTTCATCTAGTGATAATCAGTTGTCGCTAATCTCTGATACTTAATGGCTAGTTCGATTAATTTTTTTAAATATATTTACCGTTTGCAGAAATAAATATTAATTTTTTAAGAGCTTTGTAACATTTAAAAGAGATTTGATTGAAAATAAAATATTGCGTGGAATTAAATTTGTATTTGGTAAGCTTGTCAAAAATGAATACCAAATCACCAACAAAAATATCATAAAAATAATAAGAATAATAATAATAATAACTATAATGAAAGTGCTTCTTTTAGTAGTGGATCCAATGGCCATTTATGTCAAAGACATCTTGCACACGTCTTGGCATAAACATAGTCAAATTTGGCACAAGCTGTGGATCGAATGTAACTTGTTGCCACACATTTTAAATTTGACCCTAAACTTCATCAGCATTTGGTGCCATTGGCTGTAATCATTTTGTGGATTTTCATAAATAATTAATTTCCATTTGCACCTAATTTACTTTCCTTTGTAAAATTTACTTTAGATTTGCCCACATGTTTTCAATTGAGTTCAAATCTACCCTTTTAACCAGATACTTCAAAGTAACGGTTCCATTACAGAAAATAGTAAAGCTAAAACAAAAAGAAGTTGACAAACTCTCCACATACTGAAAGCACTGACAACCAAAAGCATTCCAAAACAAAAAACTGCATATGCCATTGCCATGCCGATTCTAACACGAGTGACAGCCATTTCCTTAAACTTTGTGACAACCCCAAACCACTTTTTAGGAAAGTCATATGCATTTATTTGCTTTTAGTTCTATTTATAGAATCAGTCGCAAGATGCAAGCTAGGAGAAGCAACCCGCATCTCTGGTAATAGGATATTGTTTGATCTGCAGGGTCATCTTAAGCAAGGGTGCAAGGGGTGCAAGGGGTGCAAGGCACCCGGGCGGCCGAGCCCAGGAGGCAGCCTCGGACCTCAAATAACTTTTTTTTGTAGGTTAAAAAAATTTTTTGCAAGGAAAAATGGCACATAGTTTGCACCCCAGCGACAGACAAGCCAGAGACGCCCTTGGTGATCCGCATCGTTACACGTAATATTTATGTTTTCTCTCGGCTCGCAGTTGCGGAGAAATACAGTAAACTGTTGTAAACTGTTGTAAATCGGCAATAAATTTCATTTCTAATTTTTTTTACTTGAAGGTGTATGGCCCTTTTTCAAGTAAGTTCGGTTTGGCACCGTGATTAGCTGCATCTTCGGGGTTTTGCACGTCAAAAAGGTAAATTTTCATCCTCAAATGTACTAGTAACGATGAAGCGGCCCAATTGCCGAATGGTAATCCTGTTTGCGCTTTCAACAGCAAACCTATTACAGCTACCACATCGATTTTGACAGCTGCTCCCATCTTTACTACACAGAAATGGCTGAAATGTTCCAGTCTTGTATATCTTACGCCCTTTGAAATCTAACCATACATGGTACATCAAAGTGTAATACATGCCCTAATCACTTCTTGGATGATTAGGTATGTCAATCATTCATCCGTGTTGATATAATTTGCAAATTCTTGTGAATCTAACAACAAAATTGATTGTAATTGGAAAATCTAAAATGATAAACCAGAGCATATTAATAATCTTGAATATACTATTCAGTAATATAATTATTATTATTATTAAAGTTGTGGTGACCTCAAGTTTACTTTGAGGTTGCACTGCATTTCCCCTTATTATTCCTAAAAGTGTACAACGCCTCGAGTGTGAGGGGATGGCACACACCAGCTCCTCCCCTCCGCCAGATGTTCGCAGACTTTACAGCCTGCGAGCATCTTGAGCCCTAGCCACGGTGCAAACTGAACGAATTGCTTGCAATCGTTAAGTATGCACCAAGCCCCGGGAACACATTTGTGCATTGTGCGCATGTGTCCCAAGTTGATTTTAAGTGAGCCCAAATATTTGGAGCTCACTCTTGACTCAACCTCCCAACACACTGCTTCACCGCATTCTTGCTCTGCAATATACAGACGTGAGATTGGTGATATTTGTTGTGAGACATTGAGAGTCCTTGCTGCAATTACATTTCGGTGTAATTTCAGCCTTTCAGCAAACTTCATCCTTTTGCCGAGTAGCTGAATTCAGTTCAGCTAACTCGTCATCGAGGGACCACACCACGAAGACCGACGGAGCGCCGAAGCCATGACGTGCCGGAACCTTCGCCATCATTTATTTTATTTGTTCGTATTTCGCGCCTAGCATTATTTTGTATACTGTTGTTCCACAGTACCATCAGTACTTTAGTATTCTATTTCAAATAGAAATAAAGTACTCCTTGTTCATTTTTATGAAACAATTTGTTTCTTTCTTTCACTAAATTACCCCTAGACATTTTACTGGCCGCGAGTTTAAGTCCTATAAGGCATCTCAACGGCGTTAGTATTTAGATTAAAGCTTAATTTATATACTAACAACCCGGAACGCCGCAAAGTTTTATTCCCAATCAATAGTTCTAAAGGTAGACGTCCGTCAGGAACTAGACAGAAACTGTATGTAACTAACAAAATGAGAAATCTCCAAAAAAAAAAGAAGACTAAACAAAATTGGTGCTGCCCTTATAGCACCACACTACAAGAATTAGTAGATGACATGCCCTTTCAGTTTGTAAAACCGAATGTAAAACAAAATTTTTCTTATTTATTTTGTCACACAATCAGTCACATAGTATAAATATAGTGTAACGAAACTTTTATAACGTTAAGAAAAAAGTGTGTCGCACAAAGTATATTTTTTCATTTTTACGTTACACTAAATATAGTGTAAAAATTGCTTTAATTATAAGGGAAAAGTACATGGTGCAAACTGTGTATTCACTACTTGGCCACCGATATGACCACCCTTACAAAAAATTAATCATTTTTGGTCATTTTCAAGCTCATCTTTCATCATAATTTAATCATAATTTTTAATTTAGTCATAAAAGTCCATAAAGTGACTTACTTATGATTAAATAATTGTAGAATCACCAAAACTTTTTGTCTGATATGATCAAATGAGCAGAAATGATTGGATTATGATGTTTATACAATTAAACTGTCTCAAAATGATCGCCTAATAATCTCAAAATGATCTACTTTTTTAGTATGGGCAGGGCCATCTTGACTATCGAAATAAAAGGTAGCGCTATACTACTGCCAGGACCAGCCACGGGTGCAAAGCAGCTGGGCCCCGAGTTGTGCATGGGGCCAGAACCGTGTCAAGGAAAACCGTGATTCTGGCGCCCATGGCCCAACCAAAAATTTTTTGTTAAAACCTAAAAAAAATAAAATAAAAAAAAACTCTTTAAAATTAGCGCCCCCTCTTCCAAAAAGTGGCACAAAATGTGCATGGGGCACATCAATGAGACTTTAACTTGGCCTATTCCACTCGAGAAATAGGAAAATTTTGGGTTTGGTGCCCACAGTTTGGCACCCCTTCAGTTTGGCGCCCCTTAACTCGGCCCCTTAATTTTGGCGCCCCTTTCGCCCCCCCCCCCTTTACACGGCACTGCATGGGGCCCCAGAAAAATTAAAAAAAAAAATTAAAAAGACAAAAACAGAAAAACAAAAAACGAAATAAAATCATTCAATAATTCAACAAATAGGAGACCCACAATTCTTTTCGCACCCGGGCCTTGTCTTGGAGAAGGCCGGCCTTGACTACTGCCATCGATAAAAGATCCTCGACTAGAATGTTAAAATTTCATCTCAAAAGAATTCTGGGTTTGTTTCAAGGCCCTTTTACAAAAGAGAGCAGACTCATCGTGTTCCGAAGTACTACACTCCCAGAAAAAAATGTTTATTTTATTGTTATTTACCTATATCCATTCTATTATTGCAGTTGGATTACATGAAGTGAAGTTAATACAATCTACTGCATATTTAGTGGTCGCGTAATCACTTTTTTTATTTACTGAAACACTTCAGGCTTGGGTACACAAAGTGCCAATAGAAATTAGCATATTTAAATCACTTTGTGTCAAAAACCAATTTAAATTTTCGGAATTCTCCAGCTTGACATTTGCTCTTTAAAATTGCTCACGGGCTAACTTTTTTCCCGAATTAATTATATTAGCATTTGCTGCACGCATAAGTAAATTAATTTTTCTTTCTTTTACATTAAAAATACAATGAATATAAACAAGTTTCCTCCACTTTCCAGTGCCAAATTAGGCACATTTTCAAATCTTGAAGCATATTCCATCACATACGATGTGTCTAGCTTAATAATAATAATAAAACCTTCTTGCGCACTAAAAGAAAAATGGATCAATACTCAACAACACGAGCAGTGGTCTTGTTTATACTTTGTACGTTAAATGTAGAAGCAACTGACCACAGGAGCAGACAACAGATGAAACCTGGGATTACGAAAAATCGTATTATGTCAACACTACTTAACTCGACTAATTAACTGTAAAAATCGCGACCTTTTCATTTTTAATTTCGACTTCGCTAACATAAACAATACAAACTTGTTGTTACGCAGTTGGATGATCACGCAATTACTAAATTGCTAAATTGATTTACAATTTAACTTTAAAGTCTGTCCGTTTATCTGACATGGAAAATTCCCTCAACTGCATAAAATTCAATTCCATGTACCAATAAACGCTTTAAACATGCTAGTCATGTCCCGCCTTCATTTCATCTTTCCAACTGATTATCTGCCAAATCCTTGCAGCGCAAACTTACCAAATAAGTTTAGGATTTATGCGCTGCATTTATTCACGCAAATGTCAAGTCCGGACCAAACTAAACAACTTATATGAATTTCATTTTCAACTTTTCATAGACCTGCTTTCGTGTTAATGTTTAGTGATTTTGATTGATGAGAAAAGTGGAGGCGCCAGTTCAAAACCACCGAACTGTTCAGTGTCCAGAGCATGTACTACAATTTATCACGCCAAATTAAATTTGTATTGAAAATGAAACCAAATTGCGTTGCCAGAATGATAATACAGCAAATCCTCTGGTTGTACGTTGACGCACTACAGGCAAAATGGAATTTTCCTTACGTTCTATTAGAAACCCGCGAGTATACATTGGTATTTACGTTGTGTTCGCACTAAAACCAATTTTGAGAAACCTATAAATTGCCGCCATCTTCAAATTATAACAATATTCCCCTAAATTAATAATATTTATTAGTTTAGTTGATAATGTTTGCAAATACTTTTTGAGTATTTTTCACTTGATCGCGTACAAAACCGAGCATTTACAATAATTTATTTTTAGCACTTCCAAATGTTACTAATTCAACATTACAACTCCATACCAAATAACCAATAATCGATAACGCTAAAACAAACCACTTATGTCATAAACTTGAAGTTTGAATCCAATTTTATCTCGTTATTGACTAGACTTGATGTTTATTTTATCGACTCAAAAGAACTCTTCAAATGGCATATCTCCTTTCTGCAATTGCAAACAACCGATTTGCGAATCAATAATAATATTCAGCAGTGAAATTTTCACTTTAAATCCATTTCCTTACTGTAAAACAAACAGATTTTAAGCCAATTTTAGCTCAAGGTTTTTTCCTAACAATAAAATAGAATCTAGAAAGAGTTACTGCGCTTTTATTGGGCATCTATAAAACATTTACAGCGAAGAAACCAAAGCAGATGAATCATCCCCTTCAAGTGTATCATGTGTGAGTGTCTTGCGCATAATTTTTTCAACCGACAAGACACCTAGATCCGATGTCACCCGTGCAAACTGGCGCAAGATTTCAGAATAACGATCAAAGTGTCAATCTCTAAGTGTCAAACTCAAAGTCCAAACTCACGTAACATGACAAACCAATTCTTTTTTTTTCTTCCAAGTATTGTATTGATTTTTCTCATTCCTTTTCACCCAATATTAAATTTTAATAAATTTAAAATATTATAAATCGTTAGATTTTAAAATTTTCTAGACTTTTCATCGGTTTTTGCATTTCCATTGCGACTGACAGATGTCGGATTCACGTCCGTATAAATATTCTCTTTCGCTTGTAGATCCTTCATGCGTAGGTCGAACGTAAATGACCTATTCTTGCTCGTTTTACACGCACAATGAATTGCAAAAGCACCGACGACCAAAGCAATTCCAACACCTAAAACCGCGTATATGACTGACGTGCCGATCCGAACGGGATTGACGGCCATTTCTTTAAACGTGTCGGCAATGGCCCCATCAAGAGTGCCTTCTTCGCAGAACCACAAAACCGGATGATACATCCTCGGCATTTTGAATTCATCCGAGCCGGAAAAAAGTGGGAACATCGGTTCCATGTCCACGTTAACCTGACTGCATCGTTTAGCATTGATCGGAGTTCCGGTCAGCGGTTCCACATCGAGAAGAATCGTGTGTTTTTCCGGATCCGGTTTCAATCCGTCGACCATTCTCAATAGCAGAGGATCCGCTTGATAAAAATGCGGAAAAGTGGCATAAATAGGAGCATCTCGTTGACATTTACTTATACTTATAGCGCCAGTAAACATGCATTGTTTCTTCGACGTGCAAAAACACTCGTTGTCGGGGTTAACGCTTGGATCCGCCATCATATTCATATCCGGAACAAATCGGTAGGCGGTGATACCGTGATGCGTCACTTCTTTCTGAAAAACCACGTAAGCGGATCGACACATTTCACTGATGAATATTCTCAAAATGGAATCTTTCTTGATGAACGGCGGGAACTGCTGACCGTCGGTTCCGTTGATGTCGCTGCAATGAGTCTCGGAGTCCCACATCGGTAGTTTATCGTATCTCGTCCAATCGTCGACGTCTTGGAAGATGTGTCTTGGTCCCCTCCACTCTTTGATCACGGTGTATTTGTTGGCGTCGTCCTTGCCCGTGTACACCGTGTAGCGACCGTCGTCGGCGCCGTTGAAACCGTAGAAAAATCCGAACGTGTGATTCGGCAACATCATCTTCTTGGCCGCCGTTTGAGCTATTTCAATAAAAGAATCGTAATATCCGTCGAAAAGCCATTCTCTGACCGATTTGGTGATGTACAACGCAGCATTTTTCTTGTGAGTAGCGGCCATTGCACCGGTCAACATTTTTTTGTTCGTTTCGCTTTCGTTTTTCCCCATTGTAGCAATAGCAATTGCGGGCACGTTTGCTAAGGTCACGGTGTCTTCGAGGTCACCGATTGATTCGCTTCGTACAAATTTGTAGTTTCTGGTTTGATAATACGATGCTGTTTGATCTTCATCGTTCCACGTAATATTTATTTTTTCTCGCGTCTCGCTGTGGAGGAATTAAGAAAACTGTTGAAAATCGGCAATAAAATTCGCCGTTAATGGTTTTACCTGAAAACGTAAGGTCCTTTTTCGACTAATTTCGGTTTTTCACCGTGATTGGTTACTTCGTCGGGGTTTTGCACGTCAAAAAGGTAAATTTTCATGCTTAAAGGTAATGATAAAGCGGCCCAATTGTCGTATGGTAATCCTGTTTGCGCTGCCAAGTTCAAATTCTATTCAAATTAAACGAATCAGATTTGCGTACAAATTGTAATTAACATTCAATTAACCTTCGATACTTGGTCTTCGACTATCGATGGGAAAAAATTAAGTAATAAACCGCTAGAGATTACCAACACTACACCTATTGTGACCACTACACCGATTTTGACCAATGCGCCCATCTTTGACTTGTGTCTTACACTACTTGAAATCCAACTTGAAATGGTACATCAAAGTATACTGCATAATCGCTTATCGGATTGATTAGCCGTGTCAATCATTTCTCAATTCTTACGAAACTAAGAACAAAATTGTGATTGGAAAAACGAAAGCGATAAACCAAATAAAACAATTGTAGCTATCTGTATCTGTTAATCTATTGTGTAAATATGAAATTGTAGAAAAACTGATATATATATTTTTTTTTTTTCAAAAAATTTTATTGTATTTGAACAAAAAATTCAAGGAGAAAAAAAAAAATCAGCTGGGAATTATTTTCTTCTTTTTCTATTCATATTTTACCTCCCTTTCTGTTTTATACAAGAAAATTCTATATTTATTGAGCCTTAAGGATGGATTTTCATAATTTTTTCGAAATGACTTGATAATTTCTCTGTTTTCATTCATTTAAAAATGCAAATTATTATCATATATAATACAGTAGAGTCTCTGTAATCCAACACTTCGCAAGTGCGATACATCCAGCAAGGCCGGTTAATACCTTTAGAGGCTAAAACACCTAAGCACTCGTAAAATTTTGGTGGCCTTATGTATATCTAATTCAAAATATGTAGCAATTACCAGCATATTAAAAATGCTGCGGTGTCCAGTTTCCCGTGATGCCCAAAGCATGTGCTTATATTGTTTAAAGGTCAAGTGCACCGAGTGTATTTTTATCAAATTCTAAAAGAAAACAATATAATAACCCTAAACTGATTTTTAAAAAAAGTGAATTGTTATATTTATAATGTTAAAATAACAATTACAAAACCCTACAATATCAGTCGCCTAAAATGCAACGCATCGTGGGAGTATGACGTCACCAGTTCACACATTTAGCTCATCCTTCACTTAGTTACGGGTTTATTAAGCTGGATCTTCGATTACACATGTTGAAGAACAAAGGAAAATTCGAAATAGGAAGCAAATTAAACTTGATGACGTAGGACAGGAAAGCTGGAATCACGATGCATTGCACCGTCGACAATGAAAATCGGATCAACAATTACAATATCATAAATGCAACAATTTAATTTTTTTAATAAACTATTTTAGATTTTTATGTTGTTCCCTTTGAAAATTGCTGAAAACACAACTCGGCGCACTTGACCTTTAATGGTTAATCCAGCCCTGCTCGGCAGATCGGTAAATAAAATCTTCGCGTTACGACTTGTCTACGTGCACGTGTGCGTAACATAGAAAGAATGATGTAAACAGTACAGTACCGTCAGTTGCTAGTTGTTTGTACAGTACCCTGTATTGTGCGATTAGTTTTGCTAAGTTGCTGTAGTTCTAATTTTTGTATTCAAAATCCAGTAATCCGACAATCCGCAGTAATCCGACCCCCGCCAATCCGACAAAATCCAACTACAAAGACTCTACCGTATAATTTTATCAATTTAATAAAAATGAATATAATCCAAACCAAACCAACCAAAACACAAAAAAACAATAAAAATCCAGCAAACTTATTGCTACCGATCATCCTTCGCTTTAATCACCAGACACATTTATTCTTCCTTTAATCGAACATAAAAAGCAAAAAAAAAAAAAAAAAAAAAACATCCGAACTACCAAACAGAGTGACGAACCCACAAACAAAACAGAAAAACCACAAGAAATCATCAACCACAAATTCCAACAAATTCGGACAAATTCGGACAAATTCGGACAAATTCGTACAAATTGTCATATAGATATGGTAAACAGGAGCAATTTCGTATATCATTTTCCACCGAAATATCTTAAATATATCAACAAATACAAAATATTGAGATAAATAAACACGCACATCACATCACCCACCATATTTGCTAGCACTTGGTTTCGGATGTATGCGCGGCCCTAAATTCCTGCAAATGATTTGGCACGAGCACACACATTGGTTCAGCACTAATGGAACACGCAACACCTCCACACGCGCCTTCCTCATTATCCCACGCGAACACGTTGTTTTGCGACGCTTCGCACGGCGTCGCAGTCCTAATTTGAATGCGGATTTCTTCGTTGCCGCAATTACTATCCATGTACGCGATATCCTCCATCACAGATAGATGAGCTTGATTGCTTTCGCACGCGTCTTCCTCCTGGAAACTCGCTCCGTCCGAGCAGCGCACCTGGAAATGCGCGTAGGAATGGAAGCCCGAAGGATCTTTCACGTTGTTCACACCTTCGATTTTGTACTCGATCCCCGTCGACTCGACGTGCACTTTCTTTTTCTCGTAGTGGCGCGGTTTGCACTTGGTTTTGTACAAGAGAAACAAACCGAAAACTAAAATCATGCCGCCCAGCGTGGCCGCGATGCGCATGCCCGTCATCGCGTCGTACGTTTTGAAGTATTCGTCGCGGATCTCCTGCGGAGTCTTGACCGTCGTGCACGCGCCCTCGCACTGAGTGACCGTCACAGGGGTAGCACCGGACGGAGACCCCATGGCGTGAAATCAACTGAAACGCACCCGAGAGGTCATCATTTGCATGGCGGCCGTTTGGTTGTTTACATTCGATTATTAATCACAAAAGGCACGAATTGATGATTTGTTGACGCGAGGAACGTTCGGCGACGCCTGTTTGGGAATGCGTCTCCATCACTGCGTGGGAAGGGTTGTTCCTTTATGGGAAGAAAAACACATCGAGATGTTAGTCAAACAAATAAAATCTACACTTGGCTTTCGCTCGTGTTTATCTCTGCAAGTTGGCGCCGTCTCTGTTAAATATCTCTCGCTTTGGCTCGCTAGTGGGTGGATGGGTGGATGGATCAGGATGATGGATCAGGATGACTGCTCCATACATTTTTTTTTTTTTTTTTTTTTTTTTTTTTTTTTTTTTTTTTTTTTTTGCGGTTATAGGTCGTGATGAATTGGTTATTTCCTCCCAATTTCATTCTAAAAGGGTCTTTGAACTGTCATGCGGGGTTATATTTAGAATGGGACGTGACAAGTTTATTTGGATTGCGATTTACGATTTGGAGTGTGTAATATTAGGTTTTTTTTTTGTTAGATGTATGATTTTTGGAATTTTGTGATTTTGGATTAATCTAAAAATTAATAATTATTGAAGCTTCCAAAAACAATCGCATGATTTTGTCATTTTACGTTATCCGCCATATTGGATTTTAGTTGTATGCAAAACAAACGAGTGCTGTATAATTAATGTGATAAAAAGATTTTTTTTATTTAAATAAAGTGCAATTAGCTGTGCTTTAATACTCATAAGTTACGCAGAGAATTTACCACTAGCTTCGACAATGTTCTCTGGTGCTTTGACGACGAATGAGAACGACGTAACAAAACGGCCATTGTTCATCCAACCAATCCCGAAGCGCGTAACAAACCCCATTCGCCGTCGGATTGGTGGCCAGATTCACCATTTTGATAATGCACCATCTATTGCGCCATTTATTGCGAGTTTTACAAACAATTTATAATGGCGGCTGCATCCTCGCGATAGAAAAATTCGAGTTTAGCTGCCATCGGGTTTTACGCTATTTACAGTATTTTTTATAGGTAAATTCTCGTATCAAATACGCCTCGCGCTTGAGTAATTGTCAAAATTAAATCAGCACTCATCTTTTTGTCAGATAAGATTCGTACAGACCTAATTATTTGACAATTACTCGGCGCGCTCGATATACCACAGTCATTTTTTGAGTATCACAGCTGTTGGATGCTCCGAGGTATTGATGATAATTCAAGTTGGCCACTTAGATCGAGCTTGGTTACCTCCATTTTGTTTTGAGTTTGACATGCCTCAAAATCGCTCGTTAAAAACGCAAAAACTACCGCATAGACAATTTTGCAATTTCCTATTTCCATTCTCTTGTACTTTAGTAATTGTAAATGTGATTGGTGGAACAGATATCACGTGACAAACACAAAATTTCAAAATCATCCCGATCGCACAATCGCAAAATCAACTGGATTAATCAAACTCCCTATAATCCTTAAATAACCGAATGTTTAAGACCATAAAAATTACATTTTCATTACTTTTTTCCTCCGGGCTTTACATTTATCTTCACTAATCAAAGTCTCGTTGCAAGATTATGCAGCTCGAGCTCATTCTGCATATAAAATCTAAACAGCATGGGCCATTAATTAAAACTTAATCGACTAAATGAATAAATTTTCGAAAACATGGAGATTTCTTCACTGCAAGACATCACAAATTGTACTTTATTATTCAGCAAAGCCTTTATAGTTTTATCAATATAAAATTCTAATTTCTTTTGTTGTTTTACTCGTGTCGAGCGGTCAGAAAGCAGCGAACATTCATTCAATCGATAATTGCGCAAAGATCCAGCAAACGTTTTCTGGCACATGGATTCTTCTAACACTCGAGACGAACCCAACAAAAAAAAATATAAGAAAGTAGAGATGATATCTCGCTGCTAAAATCTTGATTGCTCACGCGTGCCGGGAGAGTTGCACGTAAATAACACATGTTTCGCCATAAATCTTGCAGCCATAACATGACGTGAACGAATTGCTTATGTGCGTTTGATCTGAGAACTATAGAAAATAAATTCCCAAAAGTCAAAAAAGCAATAAACTATATTAATTTGTTTACCAAATATCGTACGTTGCCATATTAAATGTATTTCATTAACGCAGTTTGCGCCATGTACTTTTACGTTATAAAAACCCTCGTTATGCCTATAACTATAGTGGAAAACTCATAAGTCTAACGGAGTTTACACAGAAATGTGTATATAGAGCTAACCAACGTAGCGCTACTGGTATGTAGCGCTAACCTACAAAAGGCTAATGGTATATTGATATCGGATGTAAGGCTAAATTACAAAGGGCTAAAAAACAGTATTATTAGTGTTTCATCTGGTTTGATGTTAGCTTTACGTAAAGCTAATGTATTTGGACGTTACAAAATGCGAATGGATGAATTTCTTCGATGGGTTACTGGTGGCCCTAAGCTTTGCCCAACATGCCGTGTGCCGATAACAAGTAGGCTGAAAACATACCCACGACAAATTTAAGTTACAAATTAGTTATAGTTATAAAAATAATTAATTTAGTAATAAAACGCAAAAAAAAATTAGCATTTTGTCTGTCACAACCGGACGAAACGCTAATTTTTTTTAGTTCTTTGTAAATTAGCTCTACATTGGTAACCAAAATAGCATTAGCCATTCGTAAATTAGCGCTAAATACTGTTAGCGCTACGTAGATTAGCTCTATATACAGCGCCCCGTTTACACTATATCGAAAAATAGCGTAGCCAATCCGGTAATTTTCCACTATTTACGTCACTGTAACGTCACACAAAAAACAGTTCCTAGTTTCGGAAATCACGTGACTCTGTAAGGTAAGTCGACTTTTATAACTGTAACGTGAAAGCGCGAGCGCAAACTAAACTTTTATATTTTTACGTTACAATATTTATAATGTAAAATTGACTATAATTTTAAGGGAAAAGTACATGGCGCAAACTGTGTATTATCGTGCGTTATTGTTTATTATATTTATTTGTTGTACTTAGTACTATGTTGCTAAATATAATTTCAAACTGTAATATTTAATTTTATAAGTTTATTTTAGTGACTAAATTGTGTAACCGTGATTACCGTACTTCCACGATTAAAGGAAACAATATAAAAACCCGAACTAGTTATTAAAAAAAATATTTGTGGTGTTTATTATATTATAATAACAATTACATCATGAGACGATGACGTCATTGGTTCGCAAGTTTAGCTGATTATTTGAGAACACCAACAATTTTAAATTTTTTAACGTGTTTAACATTGAACAAACGCAACGTTCATTCTGCATTTGTTACATTCATTATTTATCGTTATTAAAAATTAACGTGACGCAGTCAACCGTGGCGATTTCAAACAAGAGTAACGACTCTTAATCGCGAAAGTACGGTATTTTTCTGTAAAATATATTTCATAAACAAAATTTGACCAAGTAATTTTGATCGGTTTACTGTTGACCCAGAAGAATTTTTAAAAAAATGATCGTCCGACATGACAATCAGGCTGACTAGTGTGTAATCACTTACTGTCTTAATACAGAGTTGGCGCCATGTATTTTTCGTTGTAATTATGTTCAATTTTACGTTATAAATAATGTAACAAAAAATGGAAAAATTATACACTTTTCCCTTAACGTTATAAAAGTTTCGTTACACTATATTTATACCATGTGACTGATCGTGCGACCGATCAGCAGACAAGCAGTCGCCATTTGCAATTTTTGACTGATGACATCAATAGTGGAAAATTACCGGATTGGCTGCGCTACTTCCAGTTATACTGTAAGCTCCGTTAGAGTTATGACTTTTCCACTAAATTAATAAGCATAACGGGAGTTTTTATAAAGGAAAAGTACATGACGCAAACTGTGTATCAAGTTAGCACAGTGTACAGTTTTCTTGTTTTGTCCAATTGCTAATAAATGTCACTCTTACCAAGTCGTTCAAGGTGTTTACAACTCTTTTCTTTGCTGCAAAATTCATGTGGAATCCAATTCCACAAATATAACTCAACACAACCCCACATTTACCGCAATAAATGCGAAAACGTCTCGAATCAATACTTTCGCCAAGTATTTATCAATTCATTGATTCATCGCACGCAATCGTAATTGCTCAGCTGAAAAATCCTTTTCCAATAGAATTGTTAAGAAAATTTCCCTAAGTCAATTTACCCATTTGAATAATTTAAACCAAACTAAATTATTCCCTCGGCCTTTACACCGCGCGATTGGCTTGATAAACGAGTCCACTATACGACCTCCAGGTTCTTTCTTCGATCCAACTAAGTTGGCACAGAAGTGTAAAAAAAAGTGCCCTCGTTCGTTCACTGGTTCTTTGCATTTCAAGTGGAAGCAAGGCCAAATCTTGAAGCAGCAAAACCAACGCATGAATGTCGAAAAACTCTTTCATTATTTCAATAACGTCAAGTTTTGTTGCGAACCAAACAAAAAGGCAATATCGAACGTGTTGGAAAATGGAAATCCCTTTGTGTTTGTATTTTTCAAGTTGGAAATGCTGGAATATAAAAAAAAGGATAAAATGTAGGCGCAGTAGTGGTTGAGTAAAAATTCATGATGCGCAACTGTCAATCTTATCACACGTGGCAGCAAAGTGCGAGTGCAAGTGCGGCAAGGTCGTGATGTGTGTATATTTGTGTATGTACGTGAGCATTTGGCAAATGTGACTCGTGTGTGGGAAACCAAATTGCAAGCGGTGTAACACTCAGCAGGAAGTCGTTGCAATTAGAAAATGCAGCTGAGGAGTGCCTTAAAGAGTACATAATTGTGTCTCGCGTACGCTATATGCTAATTGAGTGACGTTTTGCTCTTTTAACGTCATTTTGAAACGTCTGCGAATAAAAAGTACGTAATTCCCAATTGGGGGTTTCATTATATGTACGATTTAGCAATTTTGTGATTTTTGCGTTATTAACAAAATTAATAATTATTGAAGCCTCCTAAAGCAATCGCATGATTTTGTGATTTTACGTTATCAGTCGTATTGGGTTTTAGTTGTACCTGATTAATTAAAAATGTGTAAAATAACGCGTACTGTATAATGGCGGAGTTTCCTGTTACGTCACAATGACGTCACACTCGATTGAAAACGTGGCTATCGGGTGTAAATGAAATTTTTTTATATATAGCGCAATTAGCAGCGTTTGTAATACTCGTAAGGTTCACAGAGTATACCAGGGTGGTTTGTTGAGCTTCCTAGTTGCTATTTGATCGTGGACGCTCCAGCGTATTGATGATAATTCAAGTTAGCCACTTAGATCGAGCTTGGCCTCCATTTTGTTTTGAGTTTGACAAGCCTCAAAATCATTCGTTAAAATCGCACAAACTACCGCCTAGACTATTTTACGATTTCGTATTTCCACTCTCCCGTACTTTAGTAATTGTGATTGGTGAAACGGATATCACGTGACAAACACAAAATTATAAAATCATCCAAATCGTACAATTGAAAAATCGACTGAATTAATAAAACTCCCTGTTTGTTTTCGCATTTTCCCTTCAAGTTTCAACGACAAAATCACAAAAAAAAAAAAAAAAAAAAAAATTTTTTTTTATTACATTTTTAAAATTTAAAAAAATAATTTTTTTAGGCCAAGATTTAATGCACTCGCAGCTGTGTTTCTGGCACTTTGCGGGAAACCTCGTCCATCAGTTCCATTTTTTCCTTCCTAATCGTGAAATGTGAAATCACAACCCACACGACGACCATTCCAACTAGTCCCCCATTCCCTTTAACCGCCATAAACAGCTAACAATTAATTAATCCAAAACATTAAATCATACTAAAAACCTAACACCACTTAATAAGAAAATCCACCAAAAAAAAAAAACCAAAAAAAAAAATATCCCAAAAATCCCTCGATAATCCGTCGACCGAAAACGAAGAATCACACTGCGAATGTCAGCGCCCACTACACACAACACAAGAAATATTGACGTCTCCGGTTGCCTAGTAACCAATAACGCAGCATCTTGTCCCCGCACCTTACACGCTCACCTGCCTCAACATCGACACGAAAAACGTCGATATATCAAAATCCTTCGTCGTTACGGGAATCTTAGAATTTTATTATCATCCGATGGAAAAACGAAATGGCCCGAACTCTGAGGGCTTTACGTAATTTTTTAATCAAGTTATTAGCGAGCCAATTAATGTAACTCGATAATTGGAGATGATGAGTCAAGGATGCGCCACGCATTCCATTTACAATGGGCATTTTATTCCATTTTTAACCGCATCAACGACGGAGTTTATCTTCTGTCCACACGCGTGCAGCCAACTTACGACTTCACGAAGCATTTATGGCACGCTAAAATTGCAAAATTATTAATAAACTCGACCTTTTGTCGCCTCAATCACTTTGTTTTTTATTGATGGAATAAAAACCTGAGCTCTAGCGTCGATTTTTCACATCAAAAATCCAAAAAACTCATCAACGACTTCGAACAGAAAAAACCTAGCCGTTCACTACTAAACCAATATATCGACTACGATAATAACGGTCTGAACACACGGAGACGTGTCCATGTTATCCTCGGTTCATGATAATACACAGTTTCCAAATTTTTACGTTTTACGCTTAAATATAGCGTAAAAATTGCTCTAATTATAACGGGATAAGTACCTGGCTCAAACTGTGTACTATCTCCAAAGTCTCTTATTAAATCCACAACTTGTACGTCCATTTTCAAGGTTCTAACCCTAAAAAAAATAATTTTATTTTGGTTTTAAAAATCGAGAAATTTCTTCTTCCGTGCAGCGCATCTGTGCCGTTGTTTTGCGCCCCTATTGCTCCTATTTATAGACAGAATGAAACTTGCGCTGAGACACACTTACCTTCACTCATTCGTGGTGTTTTACTCATGTTGCGTATATTTGCTGTTGGATTCGGATTGAAAAGCGGCATTTTTTGCTCCTAGGCCTCTAAAATCCACTCGCAGCGCCAGTTCCGCTCGCACACTCGGCTCCAGTTACGGACCGGGAGACACTTGTTGGGTTGCCTAGACACGAGTACCCGATCGGAAAAATATCCTGGCCTAAGCAACCGATAGTCCACTAGGGGGTCTTGGCGTCGATATCCCTCTTTCCCATAGGCGAATTCATTGGCACCGAGAGGATGTGGTAGATTCTATCTATCCACTTCTTCCGCTCTGATTTATTCTACAATTCCGACAAATTAAGAAAAATTAAATCCACAATTAAATATTTATTTGTTAATTTTGTATTTTTAAAAATCCCAGTTGTTAATTTCGTCTATTTTCTCACGTGGGGCGCTGTGCGGGACGTTTCGTATTGTTTATTTCGGCTGTAAAATTGTAGTTGCGGTATTAAAAACATGTAAAACTATAAAAATAAATCACTTACGACATTGTTTTCTTCTTTTTCAATGTCATTCTCACGTTTTAATTATTCCAAAATTATTATCGTTTTATCAACCTAAACCCATTTCCTCTGAAAACTGTTTTCGCAATGAATTAATCGGTTAAAAACATTAAAAAGACTAATAAGTTGATTATGGACGCGTGAATTAAACGCAAGTGCGTTTCATTTGCATTAGGAATAGAGCAATTACTTGGTAGGACTTCTCCATCGTCAAAGAGGCGTTAAATGAAACGAAACGATGCTCTATCTGCTTGAGCAGCAATGGAAGGAAAATGAGCCATAAGTGCACACACCATCCACTCGTCCAACTATGACGGGACATTTGGATTTGGATTGGCTATTACCGTCTGTCGAGATAAATGAAAGGTTTCCTTAACTTAATCTTTTACTCGCAGCTCCCGCACATCTCGGATCAATAAAAGCTGATAAAACCAAAGTTTAATGTCGGCTTTTATCTTATCGTAATTCAATTACGCTCTTTTTACGAGTGCGCAATATGCGTGATATATTGTAATTACGTGGTTTGTGATTGACGGACCAATTTTTAAAATTGGAATTTAATTTTTTTATTTTTTTTATTATTTTTTTTATTTAGTAAAATTGTGTTAGGGATTTCTGGCGATGAATAAAATGTTTTATTTGTGCGTTTTTTCGCTGTTATTTGAGAAAGTTGAGCGGACTTATTGATTTCCGATATCCTGTAAATGAAAGATGAACGAGAAATCGTGACGACAAAATTTTTCACTCGGAAATGTAACCACGATTGATTTATTGTTAACTTAATCATTGACGGGGATTGGGGAAGCTGATGTGTAAACACTCGAATCGAACGGTTTCATATTTTCGTTTTAATTTCCGATGTTCTGCGAACGACATCTTGAGTCTTAATTGTTGTTGAGAAATGACAAAATCAATACACGAAATAAAAGACAAAAAAATCGCTAATGACTCTCTTATTAATCAAATCTGACATCAAACATCGATCGAGAGAAATTAAAACTTTAATTTCTGTTCCCGAAACATTATTTATTTATTATTTGAGTTTTGTAGCGACTAGTTGCAGCAGCATCCGCCGCCATCACCGAATATCACTTCCGGTTGATTTACTTGAATTTATTTCTATTCATTTCGAATTCCCGACCTTCCGTATCTACTTCTAGATACGCGAGGCTTTAAAATCGAACTAATAATAATGAAAAAACAAATTATTTTATTTATTATTAAACATTCCGTTGAGTTTTGTTGCGCGCCATCACTGAATATCACTTCCGGTTGATTTACTAGACATTAAAAACGACTTGTTTTTCCATATTTCCCAACTTCTAGATACACGAGACGTTAAAATCGAACTATCAAAACAAATATTATTTATTATTAACCAATTTATTTTGAGTTTTGTAGCGCGCCAGCACTGAACATCACTTCCGGTTGATTTACTAGACATTAAAAACGACTTGAATTTCCTACTAATTTTATTCATATCGAGTTCCCGACCTTTCATATCACTTCTAGATACACAAGGCGTTAAAATCGAACCAATAATAAGTAGAAAACAAATAATTTCACTTAATTTACAGTATTCAAAATTATATACAAAACAGCCGCAATAACTACTAAAAAAATCCAAGTGGTACAACACGACTGTCCAGGGTATGATGAATACATGAGGTCATGTGGATGGTACATATGCATGTACGGCGGAAACATACCCATACCCATACCCATTTGGTGGTAGTTATTATAGAAACCAGGATAATAGTTGTGCATGGGCGGAATATAAGGCGGATAATCCCAGTGCGGATACATTTTGTTCAATATTTCTTAATCAATTCATGTTGCTGAAATGAGAAAAAATCGAAAAACATTTCTCCAGAGCCGAAAACGACTCGTTCGCTTACCCTTTCTATTCATTTTGTCGCATTCGTTATTTTTTTTCGATTTGAAAAAAAAGAACAAGCATTTTGCAAAAATTTCATGTCTTTTGTTTGGTTTGCGCGAGATGTCGATTTGGTGCGCAGCGTGGTGGTGGAATCAATAATTAAATAATGTAAACATTCTGTTTCACACGTTTATTTAATAAGAAAAGTCAAAACATTTATGCGTCTTCGCTCAAATCGACGTTTTCAGTTTGTTTTCCTATTTCATTTAAAAGAGAAATTGAAAAATAATTAATAAATCAATTAAATTCAACATTTTTTTGGGGGATTTTTTTTTTTTACCTTTGAAGGTGGTTACGGGAACGTATGTTACCAATGTGTACAGTTTATTAACGGAATCTTCGTCCTCGTTACGTCGACGTGCCAAACGTACACGTACGCGGTACGGAACGTTCCTAAAAATCAAAAAATACAATTTTTTTAAAAATAAATTTTATTTTATTTTTTTAAATTTTTATTTACCTCACTCCCTTGGACCAAACGTGTTTGTTCAGTCGGGTATCAACGCGAACATCTGGCGTTCCCATTTGTTTTTCAGCGAACTTTTTAATTTCCTTAATAGCACGCGGTGCCCTTTTCTTGAATCCGCTATAAAAAAAAATAAAATTAAATTAATTTTTTCACTTTTTGATTATTTTTTGATGTTAACTTACATCCCATGCAGCCTTTTGTGCAAATGGATAGTGTACTCCCTGGTCACTACCTCGTTGATCGCAGATTTCTTCTTTTCTCGTTTTGGCTTCGCCATTGCCACTCGCCTAATAAACACGAAATTTCATCAGTTTTTCACTTTTTTTCAATTGAAATTTGTGCGCGGAACACTTTTAAACTTGTATATTATGCGGATGGTTAGAGATTTGAAATTAATTGACGGATGGATCGGGAATTAAAACATCAACAAAACGTGTCCATTACCTTGTAGCGTCCTGTACGACCGGAAATCAGAAGCGAGTACTAAGAATTCTGGGTAAAATAAATATCTATGAGGTTAGCGCCATCTATTGACAAATCCTTAAACTAATTATTTTCATTTTAATTCTATTTTTCTAAATTAACTAAATAAATATTGAATAAAAACACAAAACAAATGCATTGGAATAAACATTATTATTATTAGTGCATAATTGATTTGTACAAATCATGAAATAAAATTTACAATAATTATAAAACGGTCGAAATCACATTGTAGCTAGAGTTGACGAAATTTCTTTTAGCTCCTGGTGGAATTTCTAGAAATAAATAATACTCCGTTATAATAATAACATTTTTAGGTATTAAATGACGTTTTGTTATGTTTGTTTAAATTTTTTTTTTTTGGACCTGGAATTCTGGTATAGACATTTCCATACAGCATTTATTCAATTCTCCATTTGCTTCTTTTACAGTTAAAGATAAAGTGATGTATGGAGTGTTCAAATTGGCGCAATTGTCCGAACTCATCATGATTCCTAATCTCCATTGGAAGTCAACCATCTTACAAGAAAATTAAAAAAAAAAAATTATTTTCATTAAATGTTTCATGTTTTAAATTAATTAAGTTACTTGAGCGATTTTCAAACTGTCAAGCAGTGCTAAAAAATTAATAAAAACCTTAATAAAACACTAGAAATAAACGAAAATTGAAAATTAGATCTATAAAACCACCTCCTTTGCCGTTGGTCGCCATTTTTACATCAACTACGGAAGTTGGGTTGTAACAACCAGATTCTTTCTCAATTTTGATTTATATTCTACAATTTAAATTTTTAAAATAAAATACAAATAAATAACTGTTTTTTAAACAAAAGTATTCAATGATTGAAATGCTACACATATTTTTTTTTTGTTTTTCAAATTTTAATTCATTTTATGATTGTAACTCAATCTCGTTGTTACATAATCAAAAATTATCTTTTAAGTATAAATACAATCCTGCCGACAGACAGTTTTATCTTTTTACTAGAAAGACAGTTTAGAAAAATGGATTGGAATGAGATTTTGAATGAAATGGCTAAAAGCATTCGTCCTTCACCCATAAGAGAAGCAGGTACACCCTATACTTAACCAATATAATAGATATCAATTAACCACTCACGTTTACATTTTTAAAATTAATATCTCATTTTATTTATCAATTAAACATAGGGTGCTCATATTTCCTGATTTTATCAGGATTGTCCTGATTTTAGAAGCTCGTCCTAATTCTAAAAATGTCCTGATTCTAAAAATGTCCTGATTTTGTCCTGAAATTCGGGTTCCCGTCCTGATTTGTCCTGAACTTTTTAAAA
>JAQFXT010000498.1:0-35353 GCA_034683725.1 Strigamia crassipes
GATGAAGTTAATCATTTTTAAGTGAGGGTAACGTGATAGCGGAAGACTAGGTCTCCGGATGTCCTCACCTTGTTCTTCATCATTACTTGACCTATAGTTGGATTGGAATAAAAAGTAGGCCAACGATGAAGAAAGCAATGGAAAAAAAATATGTAGAAATATTAAAGCGAGATGTATTTTATTGATAATTGAACATTTCAACGGAATGATAAATGAACAGTCATTCGTATCTTCTTTTTTTTTTAATTTAAAAATAATTTAAGTTTCCCGGAAAATAGCTTACGTTTCCTGCAGATTGAAGTCGATTTCCTAAGGGAAATTACTCTTCCATTGATAAAATTGACATTAGTTCAGCAGATAAAAATCTATGAATTTTAGTCGGCTTTCCGGCTTAACTAAACAGTAAAACTGGGAAAATAAAATAAAAAGAATTTAAAAAAAAAAAAAGAATTAAAGCGGAGCACATTTCCTTATGTTTATAGCAATTTTTTTCTTTTTTTTTCTCAATAAACTCGTGTTTTCCCCTCTTGGAAACACTAAACAAAAGTAATAAAATTAAAAAAATTGCATTAAAATAAATCAATTCAAACAATTCATAAAAAAAAGTCAAAATACTCATTTATGCTAAGCAACAGGGTTTTGTTTACATACGTTCGTGCTATGTACTAACTACTGTTTATCACACAACGCAACTCGCATTCGTCCGTCATCGTGTATTACATCGATATTACGGTATTTGCATATAAACATCAATAAACAAGTTAGTTTAATGCTTTATAAACGGCTTATACCATTAAAAAAAATGCATTTCATTCCGTAGTCTTTAAAAAAATTCAAAACACTTTATTTTAACGATGAATTTTTAATTGCAAGTTAAATTTTTGTAATTTACAAACCCACAACAAACATCTTCTGTACAATTGCATGCTTTCATCATCAGATTTTAACAACTTAACAAATCGTATTAGCATATTTTCACTTTAATAGAGATATGTGGTTTAAAACAAATTTTTTTTTAAGTCTCCGGTCCTTGAGTATAAAAACCCATAACTGGTGCATGGGTTGGCGGCGTTGATGACGATGTTGTTGCTGCACTCAAATGACTCGGCGCTAATGGACTGGGAGCAGCAGGACGATACAACGCACGGCCCGTCGAATTACTTCGAGCCGCGAGACTATGGGAGCCACGCAAAACAGCTCGATGCCCACGGCCGAGCGAATTACCACGAAGCGAAGGTGATCCTCCAGTGCTTGGCAACGAGTATCCATACGCAGCGTAGGCAGCTGACATCCCCGCTTGTGCACCAGCAATTTCAGCAGCTGCTAATGTCGAGCCACGACCCCTACCGCTGCCCCTCTTTCCAGAGCCTTTCGGCCTTCCTCGACCCCTCCCGGTACCGCGACTGGGTTTTCCTGGTTTCTTCGGCGCAACTTGTCCGCTCACTACCGCAGCTGCAAATGTAAATTGCATTTAACTCGTTTGAATATTAAAAAAACCGTCAATAATAATTACACGTCGAATTATTCGCCGAAGCTTGCATCGGCGTAACCGAGGGGCTGGTATCGTCAACGATCAATGAACCTTCGTTGCTGGTTTCATCCTGGGGACAGGGAACACTACCGAATGATTTCTGTAAAAAATATTAAATATTAATTACGGTAGTTACACTTTATTTTTAACCGGCGCACTTCGCTAGGATTAGGACTCGCAGAGATGGAATCAACACCCAAAGTGAACTCAGCATCTTGCTGTGCCAATGGAATACTGCTATTTGCTGGTGTGACTGTGTTTTCGTCTCCTTTACGACGTTTCGTACTTGGTGTCTGAATTAAATAGAATGGTCGGTCGATTACAATCGAAAATTACAACACATTTTTACATAAGCTATTCAATCAAGATATTACATAAACACGCAAAGCAATGTGCTTTTCTTTGTACCTTTTCAGAGTATTTATCTCGTTTCCTTTTTCTATCTTTATCTTTGACGGGATCTTCTTGTTGCTTCTTTTCAGCCTGTCTCTGTCGAACTAGAAAATTAAGTCAATTACCATCCCGAACAAAGAAAGCCCTTGAAAACACGTTGTAAACAAATTCATCGTTGCATTTTTAAATCTTACACTTTTTTTCTAGTTCATCGTCATCCAATAGGAGAGATACAACTTCTTTAGGTTTCAGTGTGTCGGGTTTGAAATTGCCTCCGCTGATGACCATTCGTTGAATCTAAATATAAAAAATTGAAAAATATTACAAAATGTAAATTTTAAATTTTGTGTACGGTAAATAATTACCTCGCTTTTTTCACGAGCTCTCTGTAAAATGCGTTCTTCGATAGTTCCTTTGCAGACTAATCTGTACACTGTGACTTGTTTGGTTTGACCAAGTCGATGGGCCCGATCCATGGCTTGTTGATCGACAGTTGGGTTCCAATCGCTATCGTAAAATACCACCTAAATTTACAAAGAAAACAAAATTAATTTTTAAACATAAAACGCAAGAATTTGTTTAATAATACCGTATCAGCGGCAGTAAGGTTAATACCAAGCCCACCAGCTCGAGTACTCAATAAAAACACAAATATATCGCTCCTAAATAATAAAAATTTATAAACATTTTTAAAAATAAATTCATTACAAATCCATTTAATTTAATTTATACCTTGTTTGAAAATCAGCAACCATATCCCGTCTGTCCGATATTTTAGAAGAACCATCCAAACGCATATACGTATGCTTTCTGTGCCACATGTACTCCTAAAACCACAAATAAATTACGAATAAATCTAAAAATAGCATTTAATTGTTTTACTTCTAATAAATCAATCATTCTCGTCATTTGGGAGTAAATAAGAACACGATGGCCATGTAATTTTAAGGTTTTCAGCAGGCCGTCCAAAACTTCCAATTTTCCTGAATCTGTCACGAGCGTTTCTTTGTCTGTAAAAAAAAACGTTTCGTTAATAAATTTCAAAATTTCGACTTTGGTTGAGACATTACCAGGAACTATGATTTGCGACCATCCGTGCTGAGGGTACGATCCAGCCAACCCACCGGTGCTAACAGTTGTAAACTGTCGCCTGGCTTCGTGTTGATCGAAATTTTCTTGCTTTCCAGACTTTAAAACATTAAAAGTAACCGGATTACCAGTTAATTGCAAGCGTCTCTGCCACAACGTTGCACTTTTATCGCTACAATAACATTCTCTAATAGGTGCAGCAACCTAAAATAATAAAAAATTGATTAAATGAGTCACAATTAGTTTTGTCGGCGTGAAATTACCTTTGGGCATAAATACGTTAAAAAGGCAGGCATAATGGTAGGTTGACAATGTAATGTAACTGGTGGCCGTTCGATGTGTGGATGAAAAGGAAAATTTGTTTCGGTCATTGTTGGAGGGGGCGATTGCAATTTCTGTAATAACAACAAAAATAAATAATAATTCGAATTATTTCAAAAGGATCGAAAAAATGAATTACTTTAGGTGACATCCTTAAAGGTGATTTTGGGAGAACAGTGGTTCCTCCTTGAGCAGCAGTTATTTGCTTGGGAGATTGTAAGGCACTTTTAGCTGAAGCAGCTACTTTTTTAGCTCGTAGATCACGATGACTGCTAGTCTCAGCGATGTAATGATGCACGTGAGTTGTGTGAGCATACATGGAGCCGGTGTAACTTGTGAATACTAAGCTGCTCAATACGGGACTAGATTGTACTTGTGGAATGGACAGAGTAAAATTAGGCCACAACATTAACTGTGTATTGTTATTAAAATAACTGCAATAAAACAATTTTTCAATGCTTAAAATTTGTAAATTCAAATGCCATATTCAGATAATTGTACTTACTTGTTTGTTTCAGAAGCCCACTGAGTTTTATGATAAATGAGATAAGCTGCTTTGATTTTCATGAGAATATAGAGCCATCTATTGAGTGAAGAAACAAATAATGCTTGAATACAACCGGGAAACAAAAAAATTTTTTTTTTTTTAAATCTACCTGATGAGCAAATCCGATAAAAAAATCTGCATTAATTCGGCAGGTGATAAGTTAATAAAACGTAAAAAAGAAAAGCTACTGCTACAACTATCATTATCTAGCAACGAAAAAAAAATATTAAAAAATTATACTTACTTCGTGTATATTATCAAATTACCTGTCTGAGAAAATAGAGAACGATGAACATTTTCTGGGTTGTAAATACAAAATAAATTCTCAAAAATTTTTCTTTCACTTAAGTCAGACACAACAAACAAGCCTAGAAGAAGAAAAATATCCAATAATTAAAATTTTTTTTGTGAACTTATTTGAAAATATTCAAAATTAATTTGTCAAACTCACCATTACGAAAAATAAATTTAGGTAAATGAAATGGTTCGGCGGTACAGCAGAAAGCAGATCGAACTTCACGCCTTTCGAACAATTCCGGATGATTGCAAACCTTACGAAACTGCATGACTAGATTCATTAGACTGGACGTTGCACTCTGTGACTGAGATGAAGCATTCGCAGACGAAGAATGGAGTAAATCGTCTATTGATATTTTCTGTTTTAACCCCTCGTATAGATGTTTTTGACGAGTTGTCAAATGACAATACAATAAAATTTCAATCTGAAATGCAAGATATTAATCCACTATTTTTTTTTAACATTTATATAATTTAATTACTTTATCGGATAATTCGTTTTCAACATCCTTTTTGATCCGCCTCAGCATAAAGGGTTTTAAGATTAGATGTAACCGTGACAAATGTTCTAAAGAAATAAAAAATAAAAAAATGTTTCCACTTGTATTTTCCAAGTTAAAAAAAAAAAAAAAAAAAAAAACACTTACTTTCGTCTATAGTTGATTTATTTTCTGCATGACTTTCAATGTCTTTAGAAAACCACTCGTTAAATTCCTCGTGTGAATCAAACAGTGTTGGCATAATAAAATGCAACAGTGCCCATAACTTAATGCAACAAGAGAGAAAAAATAATCCATAAACCTTGAAAATAAAAATTTATTTTTATAAATACCTCTGCCATGCTATTCTGAATTGGTGTTCCAGTTAACAATAATCTATTTCTACAGCTAAATCCAAGAAGACTCTTCCACCGCGCACTTAAAAAGAAAATGTAACCGTTATTGACATCGAAGTTTGTTATTTTACATTCGATTCATTACTCACCTAGAACTACTTTTAATAGCTTGAGCTTCATCTAAGATCATGTACTGCCATTTAATTCGTTGAAAATATTTTACATCCTGTACAACTAACTGATAACTAGTAACTAATATGTGAAACGACGCATCTTCTGTGTGCAAATCCTTCTGATTCCAAAATTTACGTAATATTTTGCGATCATTTGTATTTCCCCAATACGGAACAACCTATTAAAATAATAAAATCGTTAATACCGAAAAGTTATAGTTTATTCCTCTCTATTTTCAAACCTTGAACTTTGATACAAATCTTGAAAACTCTTGTTGCCAATTGTGAAGTGTGGACGCAGGAGCAATTACAAGAAAAGGCCCCCAAATACCTTGCGACTAAAAATTAAATGTATCAATAAAAATTAAAAGAAATTACTTCATAAAGCAATCAAAATTTTACTTCGGCTATGTGAGCAAGAAACGCAATGCTCTGAACAGTTTTTCCGAGACCCATTTCATCTGCCAAGATCCCATTCAAGCCTTGATCATATAAATTTGCGAGCCAATTCATCCCCTTCAATTGATACGTTTTTAAAACGCCCTCGAACATCTGGGGTTGAGGCCTGTCCTGATCCGTACTTAAACTTGGATCGGTCAGTCGAAAATCTTCAACTAAACAAACAAATTAGTGTTAATTTTACATCTATTAATTAGTCACAAATAAAACTTACTTTTTAATGAATGAGCAACTTCATTATCGAATTTTCTCGTCTGAAATATGACAAAATCAAAATTAACTAAATGCTAACTTCACACTGCACTAAATTGTTCTTTACTTTAACTTGTTGAGTACTGTAAGCATTCTGAACATTCTTGAGCGCTTGATTTTTCATTGCATCCGCATCTTCAAAAAACAAAAAAATTAAAATTACAAACACCATCCAATTATTACGAATAATAAACCAAACCAACCGTAATCGTCTTCAATATCCAGCATTAGTCCGGCGTCGCCAGAAAGTTTTGGCAAATCTTCGTCAAGTTGACCTAAAATTTTATCTTTAAAATTTTCAGCGGAGATTCCCATCTTACGACTCATAAAATGAGCGTACAATTCAGTTTGTGTAATAAGAAAATTTAATTTCCTTTGTTGACGTTTTGCCTGCAAATCATTTAACAGTGAGTCGTTTTCTTTTCTTTTCTTTTAAAATTTGACTAAATACCTCTCTCAATTCTATGTCCATTTTAAGTTGCTCTTGAGCTTCCTTCTCTGCTTTCTTTCTGTGTTCTTTCTCTACTTTTTCGTATCTTTTCCAATATACAAGCATTTCTCTGGTCAATCGTTTGGCCCTACTTGGCGTTTCTTTCAACAATTTTTGCGAATGAATTGCTGTTTTACGAATTTCTTTTTGACATGCCTGAGCCAATTTTTTACAGTTCGTAAGTGTCTCTTTACGTGCCGAAATCTTTTGTTTTTGGGCCTTAACAAAGTAAAACTGTTAGTTACCCAAAACATTCAGATAAGATTTAAAAAAAATTACTTTTGATACTTCTTTCTTGCATAGAGCAACCCACAATTTTTTCCGTTTATTTGCTAACGTCACTTCATTAACGACAGCCGATTTCCTCTTAGGTTTTGGAATAAAAAGATCGCCGAAGCTTTCATCCAATTGCGTCGTATCGGGAGAATCCTAATAAAAAAAATTATGAAATAAATTTATACAAATTAAACTTTCGTACGAAAATTCTTACGTCGTCGTTTGGTTCTTGTTTGATTCGTTTCTCTTTCATTTTAATTTTTTTCAGTTTAGCTAAATAAAATATATTATCAAGCATATTATTACGTTATTCAAAGTTGTAGAACTACCTTTGCCCTTATAATTCGTACCCTTGATTTTCTTGTCAATTTTTTTCTCTTTCGTTTTCTTTTTGTTACCAATAACTGATTTCTGATGTTCATAAAATCTGTCTTGATTCGAAAGCATCCCTACACTGTAATATTGATACTGCTGCAACTAAAAGCAAATTAAACCATTACTTTTTAAAATCTTAAACTTTTATGTAAAAAAAAAATATATTACTTCTCTATCAGCGTGAAAATTAGTTCTATACGATTTGATTAATTTGTGCATTTTCAACATTTCCTGCAATTTCTCGTCACTGATAGATTCACTATCATCAATTTCCGAGTCAGAACTGTCACTCAACAGCATATTCTGCGTATAAACAAAAAAAAAATCAAATGTATTAAATAATAAATACAAAACGATAATTCACATAATAAAATTATACCTTGAGCCATCGTCTTGTTTTTTTCACCTTTGAAAAATTATACAGCATTGATTTATCATTCCTTCTTTCTAAAAAAAACAAAAACAAATTAATCCAAATCAATTCAAACATATTCCGAATGCGATTTATTCACCTTGTTTAGTCGTGTACAATCCATTGACACATTTCACATCCTTCGTCCCATCTCTGATATTCGGAGCTTTAGTCGCTTCATCGGGCGATGACTCGGAATCACTTTCAACGTAAACAAACAATAAACACAAGCAAAAAAAATTGTTTTGTTAAAAAACCGGCATTTACCTGCTTGAATTAGTGAAAAAATTGCCCACGTAGCTTAGAAACGGGTCCAAACGAACAGCATGTTCTAATCTCTGCAAATGTAATGGTTTCGCAAGCTGATCACCGCCAGTTTCTAAATTCGTTTCAGAAAATGCTGCCATTTCTGTCCAAAAACAATAAATCGAAATAAATAAAAGCTTAAAGTACAAAACACATGCAAGCTGGGAAAACACAAACTGCAATGCTATTGTTTTAAAACTGTCGTTTTGACCAATTAGATTGAAAAAAACGCAGATCGTACGTATTGCACTTTTTTTTGTGATGACGAAAGAAAAAAAATACCTTCAAATCATAGCAAAAACAAATTTCCTTTACGAATTAGGCTTATATGGAATGTTTTCTAATAGGCCTAGGAGAAATTCCTCTTACGATAGCTCGGACTAAGTCTAAATGAATAGCAATAAACAATTATTATTTTTGTGTCCATTAGCGGTCATAACGTAACGAAGTGGGAATACTTACGCTTACACAGAATTACTGCTTAACTTGATTGCAAACATTGTAATATCGAGTAGACTTACGACGTCTGTAACACAAAATGGCGAATGACTGAAACTGTCTGCCAATGGCTGAACTTCCCCGATAAAAACCATCCCATGTTTTAACTCGCAAAGAGGGCAGTCGCAGTCCGCCATTGAATTCCTACTCTCGACCCAGATGGCTTAAAGATCATTTCGCGGGAAAATATTACAAAGCACAAATATAATTTATACTTTTTTATAGTTTAGAATAAAATTAAAAGTTTATTGCAAAAAAAAGTATTTGCATTACTCTCAATTCTAAGACTGCTTTAAAAAACAGATAAGGACACAGCACTCATTATACCACCTAATTTAATTTATGTATGATTTTAATTGCAGAAATAACAGTAAAATAAACGAAGAAAATTGCAAAAAATAAAAAAAAAACTTTTATTCCAAAAAATTTTTTTAAAACATCATTTTGCAAATTTTATTGTAGTTATAAATATTCTAAAAATTTTGCAAATCCTACACACGCACAACACAATAAAACAGGATGAGATGTTTGATTTTTATAATAAAAATTTTTTTTCCTTCTCTTTGTATGATACAAAATTTCTAAACCATAAAACGGTCCTCTCGGTTACCGTAGTACAAAAACGTCATCACAGATATGTGACGTCAGTAGATACCGTGCAAAAATAGGTAACCCCGTAGCCGCATTACATCTTTGTCTTGTATAGTGTGTTCGAGTACGTGCGGTGTTAGCAGTACAGACGATTTTACTGCAAATTTCATCGTAGAAATCGCACCGATATATTGAGACAATTCAGTAAGTACTATTTACCACTTCCGCATCAATCATTACCCTTTTGCGCTATTACTATCAGAAATTTCGGTGATTTTGAAAAGTAACAAGAGTGTATTGAAAATGCGGCCATCTTAACTTTTCGTTTCAATATAGACCTATTTTAGTCCATTAGAACCAATCAGTCTATGTTTTAAGTCAAAATAATATTCGCTTATATTTTAAGTTCCAAACCAATACTAAAAATAACGAAAGAATAATTCAAACGGTTTTTCGGTCTGTTTAAATTCGGCAGATGTGAACAATATGGCAATGGCGGCCGTTCCTTTTGTGCCCACCACGAGGCTAATTCTTTTTTGAAACCTAAGACTAATGTCATTTTTCTCGATTTTGTTGTAGAATGGGAACCAGAGTTTACGTGGGGCGTTTAAATTACGACGTTCGTGAAAGGGATCTTGAAAAATTCTTCAAGGGATACGGAAGAATTCGAGAAATCCTCCTTAAAAATGGGTTTGGATTTGTGGTAAGTAACAAAAACAGATTATTTACATTTAAAAATAAGTAATGATGACGATCTTTCGGGACTTATGATCCATGAGGATAACTTTCCAACGTTTACTGAACTTTAATTTTAATTAAATTATATATTTTTATTAAAATTTGAGCGCCTTAATAATTGTAATTCATTTATTACATAGGAATTCGACGACTATAGAGATGCCGATGATGCCGTTTACGAATTAAACGGCAAGGAATTACTCGGTGAAAGGTAAATAAAATTACACCTAATCTTATCTGAACTCCTATATCAGTAAATCTAATATAATATAAAAAATTAAAATAAAATAATGATGACTACATCTTTCGGGACTTAGAAACCGTGCGGAAAATTTCCCAACGTGTACTGAATTTTTATACAATTTAAGAGTAATTTTATCCTTGAAACGATTATTTTTTAATTTAAATTTTTTTTCTATCCAGAGTTTCCGTTGAACATGCTCGAGGAACTCCACACGGCAGTGACCTTTGGCGCGGAAGAAGCAGGGGTCCAAGAGCCCCTCCCCGCAGACGGAATGGCGGTCGTGATAAGTAAGCATATAATTGCGGAAATGGAAAGAATCGTTGCTAATTAGTGTTTGTAGTTCAAGGTATGGGCCCCCAACGAGAACCGAATACAGATTGATCGTGGAGAACTTATCAAGCAGAGTCAGCTGGCAGGTAAAATGGGATAGTAGTTAAGCCGTAATTGTTTTGATAAAAGTTATTTAAATTTCTTTTAATTTTGACAAACAAAATTGACAAACCTCCGCTCCGGCATGGGGACAGTTCTTGAGCAATGTGTGACTGGTGCTGCGCTTTAATTGCTGGGTGTTTGACGTCACCAGCTCATGCATTGAGGGATTATTCTACAGGAACGTATGTTAGCCCTGCAACAAAAAAATGAAAAAACAAAAAAATGAATACAAGTCATGTATGTATTTTTTTTTAACCCGCCTAGTGCATGATCTAAATATATATAATATACATATATATACAAGTTTGTACTAAATTTGCTAATCACAAGTTTAGTCGTTCTATTTTGTTTTGAATTTTTTTTTTATAATTTAAAAAAGGGTGTTCTGTATACGATTAATGAATTTTTTTATACAGTAGAACTGACCCCATGTTTGTTTATTTTGCGTATGATGTTGTGTTACATGTAATGTTTCTTTCTAAGACCCCCTAAGTTGGCTATCATCGCGGAGTTTGAGGTTGATGTGAGCGATTCACCTTCCTAGTAGAGGGAGAGCGTGTCAGGCGTTGCCTACCTACCCCACACAGTGTGGTTGAGGGCGATGTCGATTAAAGGGCATTCAGCGTTCCATATCATTGGCGAAGTGATGAGTAAGATCCGTTCTACTACCAACCACTACCAATCGTATGGCACCAATTCGGGTTCCATCCACCATGATGTGGTTCTGGCGCCAGTCGGTCCATCCACAAACACACATGCACGCAATAGAAAGCTTGGTTTGGCTTGCCAAAAATGGCAGAAGTTTTCATCCCCACAATGCTGATGCCCGGGACGAAAGGGGGAGCCACGTGGTCTGGCCATGGCTTCCCCACCCAAACGATGGTCGAAAAATTGAGTGCGGTTGGTCTGGTCCAGTCTGGCTACAACCGAATCTGATGCCAGGGTTTAGGAGAGGCCACCTTCGTCCCACTACCCTACTACTCAATCTCGGGGTTCATTGAGATGTATTGTCGTGCATAAAAGCTTACTTTAAAAGGTAATTTTTTGTGCGATTATGAAAACGCCTTTTATTTTGTCTCTTTAATGTTCGTGTTAAAACAAAATACAAAAATACTACTTATGCCTATGCTATGACGATGCAGTTGTAGCTCACGATGCGATATGCCACACGAGGAAAAATAAATGGAGGAGAATATGGCCTCAACATTTGTCGAGAAAAACAATTTTGTTTTAATTATAAATTTAATTTTTTTATTTTTTAAATTAGTTTTAAGTTTAATTTAATTTAATTTTTTTTTTGGAGGGGGATAATTGATGATGGTAAGTGAAACGAAACTCAATGAAAGGACACTGAAGCCGGGGCTTTGTGGTCTAAAATTGGGGCCGATTTGGTGGTTGAGTTTGGATTGATTTCGAACGAATGGTGTTTAATTTGGTTATTTTTGTAATACGTTAAGGACTTGAAAGACTACATGAGGCAAGCTGGAGAGGTGACGTATGCTGACGCACACAAGCAGCATCGAAATGAAGGGTAATTGGATTTATTAAATTGATTGGTTTCGTGTGTTTTTAATGTTTGAATGTTTGTTTCAGGGTTGTTGAGTTTGCAACGTACGCGGATATGAAGAATGCGATTGAGAAATTGAACGATACCGAGCTGAATGGTCGGCGAGTGAGACTAATTGAAGACAAATCGCACAGACGCCGCAGGTATGAAATGTTTCTTGGTGTTTTTGATAAGAAAAGGCGCTTACCAATTGACGAGTGTAGTGGGTCCGTTTCCAGGTCCAGGTCGAGATCGCGTTCAGGAAGCCACAGCAAGTCTCGCAGCAGGAGTCATTCTCGTTCGCGATCTCGCTCAAAGTCACGTTCCAAATCAACTTCCCGATCAAGGTCCCGGTCTCGTTCCAAGTCTAAATCTAAGTCCAGGTCCCGAAGCAATTCGCACGACCGCAGCAAATCGCGCTCCCAGAGTCGCAGCAAAAGCAAGGAGAAGAGCAAATCCAAGTCTCGTTCTCACTCGCGCTCCAAGTCACCGGAAAAAGATGGCGACAGATCGCCAGAGAAAAACAACAAGGACGAATAGGACTTTGAATCGATCGCTTTTCATTATCTTCGTATCCAATAAAAGGGTTAAATTCTATATCCACTTCATTTTTAGTTTGATGTGGTGCCATTACACGATCTACTGAATAACCACTTTTCGAAAAATATGATTGTCATAGTTTAGTGTAATGTCACACTTGCCGATAAAATTGTATCACTATAATCCGAGTGTTAAGAGAAAGTTGGTTTTTTGATATTTTCCATCTTGTAGTATTCATAAAGCATTTGCTGATTCATACTCTAAAAAATATTTCCCTGTATTTCAACTATGCCTAACATCATTACGTGAGTTTTTATTTTTTCTTTTATTTTGCAATTCTGTAATTTGACTCCACAAGGTGGTTATTATTATTATAATAAAGTAATCAAAATGTACCTCGTTTGTTTATTTTTTTTTTTTGGTTGCTTACCACATGCAGATTTGCAAAAAGATGCCTCGATAACTTTTTGCAGTGCGCAAAAAGAAAATAAATTTGTAACGGTAAATCCCTGATTTGAAATTATTTAAAATAATTTTAAAAGCTAGCATTTTACATATGAACAAACTGATTTGTACAAATGAGTATAATCAAGGTAATCACAGCACCAATATTCAGTGGTTTTTGTAAATGTTAGAACCTGCACAATTTTTTTTTTTTTACAATCACAACAGAATTACAGTCCAAGTACTATAGAACAGTAACAAAAAGCGGAAATAATTTACATGAAAAAAATAAAATGGTAACAAAAAATGTCTTCGATCGTTGTTCTTTGATCAGATATACATTGGATTATTGAATTATACACTACAGAGAGCAACATGACTAATAATCTCATTATATTCATAATAAAACATAAATTGTGTTAAATCCCGGTGACTGCTCAACAACCACAAATATTGCACTTGAGCAGGAACATGAAATATATTAAAGCAGCCCCGTATTTTTTCTCTCAAATAAAACTTAACATTTTCGAGTCTCGCAACAGTGAATTAAATGTTTGAAATCTTTTTGTGTTAGGCAGTTCACCGTTACTTAAATAATACTGCATTAAATCGAAATCTTGTCATTTGTTGACAATAAATTCCTCTATCTGGAAACCGCCCCGACAAATCCTCATGTTTACTAAGCTATTAATATATTTTCTTAAATATTTTTCTTTCTTACTGGCTCCTAAAGATCAACCTTGCTATGAGCTAATTCAATGTGTAACAAATTGAATGTTGAAATTCACAACGAATATAAATTGTCACACTAGTACGATTCGGCTAAAGCATGGCACCTGAGGCGTTTAAATGTGAAATGAATGGCACTAAATATATTAATTTTCTGAAAGAGAAATGCGATGAACATGGATTTGATACACATTATCAGAGGCAAGGACAATGATGAAATACGGAGCAGTTATTCAAAAAAAGTAGTAGCTTCTTTTCGTTTTTGTGTCTGTCTTCATGTCGGACATAAAACTGAGTATAAAAAAAAACATTAAAAAATCAATCAATCAATCAATCAATCAATCAATAAATCAATAAATGAATTTAAAAAATACAATTTTACCTTTCAAAATGTAATCTGTCAACAATGTTGGAACTGTAGGACTATCGTCATTAATAGCCTGCAAAACTGATAATAAAAACAATTTAATTTACAATTTATCACCGAATTATAATTTTTATTTACTTTTAATTAATACTTGTAACGTTGGATTAGAAGGTGGTCCCAGTCCAGTGTGATAAGGAATAACAGTGGTCAAATACTACAGAGATATAAAAAAAATATTGAAAAAAAATTGATTTAAAATGTGTTTAAAAATAATTTGTTTACTTTTGGTTCCGTCCCATTGGGCCCCGAAACTCTCCCTTTACGCTTCTTTTCCAAATTGTACTGACGTCTTTTATTTTGTACACTGAGCAGCAAAGAAATGAATGTATTCTTCAGTTCCTTCTCGTACTCCAACTCGTCTCTTAAAGCTAATTCTTGGATTAAAGTTTCGGAATAATCTTTGATCATGCTTTCCAACTCCACATATAATTCATTCAGCTGCACTAGTGATAATGTCTTCAGTTCTTTGGAAAAATGCAAAATTATTTCTATTTATTAAAACTCAAAACAACTACTCACTTTCTTCATACATGGGTGACGATATGGCCGCTTTGCCCTTCAATTCCAACGGATCTGTTGATAGTGTCGGCGAACAATCGGAATCGTGCCCATCCTCCGTAGATGGCGTATCCTGTTGCTGCGCAAAATAAAAGAGAACATTTGCATAAAACTTTATAACCCGTACTCTTTCCGAGCAATTAACTAACCTGCATTATCTCGTCGATCTCTTCCAGTACTTCCTCCGCAGTGAACATCGGTTCTTGCTGCAAACTGGAGATAATCAGAGAATGCAGATCTAAATCTTTAGCCACATCGTCATCTTCGTCGTCATAATCTAAATCATCGCTCGAATCTCTTTCCTAAAGAAAGTCGTTTATTAATAATTATTAATAAATAATAATCAAAGTAATTTTTTATTTATTTACCCTTTTGTCATTTAAATTAAGTGTCGGCATATGGAGTTTTCTTGCGTACGATTTTGACCAATCTATTGGTAATATGTTGCCAAAATTGCCGGTTATGGTCCACCACATTCTGAAAAGATAAAATCACATATTTTATAAATTTAATTTGAAATATTGAAACCTCCCTGCTTTAATTAATTAACAACTTCAACCATATGTAACCAACACCACCCACCCATTTAAATAATGATAAGTTATTGCCATTTGCTAGTATGCACATATGCACCTTGTTATCTGCATTTCAACGATAGACAGATGCGCATTTTACACAAACATAATTTCCTCAAACAAAAATAAAATTCCAAATTTGCTTTTAATTAATAAATGCTCCCAAAATAAACACCAATTTACTGGCCTTTCGTTGCCGTCCTTTCCCCTCTAATGAACCTAATCTAATTAAGGTAGATATAACTCCTGATAACATTAGTACTGAGCTATAACCTCCAATTTTTTTTAATTCACCGAACACTTTTTTTGTACACGGTAAATCAGAAAGACAGCCACAGCCTTCGGTGGCCAGATTTTTACAACGTAAAAATTTAAAAAATGTGTTCAACAGTTAGAAAATTTTAGAAATCTTCTCTAAAATCTTAAAAAATTTATAATTTCAAACTTTTAAAAAAAAATTTGACAACATTTTCCCAAATCGGGACATTTAGCTTCTTTTCGGGACACCGGGACAAATCCCGAAATGGCCGGAAGCCCATCATTTTTAGTAAAACAAAAAATTATTCCAATCATTAGAAATTCAAAACCACACATTAAAAATAAAAATTTAATGTACTTTATGGTATTTATTTAGGTTTTTCATTCATATTACATGAACTTGCATAACCTTGGGCCGCTGTTCTCAAATTAAAATCCAATATGGACGCCTTGACAACACAAGTTTGCAGTTAGTTTCCATGCCAACCTCAAACTTAGGTCAAATAAAAATGGTCATATTGGGAGTGGAGGAAAAACCCTTTTTGGCTCCAGTTTGTCTGCACAATAAAACGCCATACATTCATTAATCATACGACATTAGTAATGATAACGATCGTAATAATTCAGAATTCAAAGGTAAAAGCCTGCATAAAAAAAATTGCACGGATCAATGGTTGACATTTCTCCAACATTCATTATTGTCTCCATCGATTAGTTATAAATTTATATCCGATTAACGACTGAAACTGTTTTCCATTTATTTTTTTCTCTTAATAGACTCATCAAAAAACAACGCAGTTACTTTCTTCCACACAATTGATTTTGGAAGAGGGCGAAGACATGATCTGCTCGAATATTGATTGCTGACAACAAACTCGTCCTGCGTCTTTTTTATTTGTTTTTATTACGCATTTTGTGGCTAATTTGAATTCCCACTCCGGATTCGAGTTCAATGAATCTATTTACACTAAACACGTAACTACTGTCTTTATTCAATCGAAATAAACAAACTCAGATATTCGTCACGAATTTTAATTTATTTTTTCTAGTTTTCTTTGTGACAAAACTCGAGCGATGCATGAATCATTTGACCATGAACACGACACGATATTCATCTTATTAGACAGAAGCTGCACTGACTCTCAAAGGGAATGGATCAGAGTGCCAATTACTTTTCATCCACCAGTCTGGCGCCATATTTTTCACAAACCGACGGATAAAAGGGGCCACTTTCACTAAGCTCGGTGACTCAATATATTTATGGGATTTACATAAACATGAGAAGATCGTCTTTGCAAGGTTAATAATCAACAAATTCGAGTTAAATTATGCGGTATTAACCAACCAAATGCTTAAAAATTAAAAGCAGAAATGAAGTTTGCAATATTAAGCAGGAAATTTAATTGAATTAGTTAGGTAAACATAATATAATATTCCTTTAATCTCGAAAACAAGCGACTCGTTATCCTTGCAGGTGGCAGTGGTTCTCACTATGCGTCGATCAAACACATAAAAAAAAGATCTTATAATGAAAAAAAACTGCAAAATATGAAACAAAAAGTCAGTTATTGACCGCCCGCTCGTAACGGTAACTCAATACTGTAACTAGGAACCTCCAATTAAATAAATCATCATTTTTGTCAAAGTTCCAAGGTTGATTTTTTTTTAAATTTAGATTTTTTCCTTCATATTGATCTCATCCTATACAAGGCCAAGGCGTTTTTGGCAACCCAGCACTGCGTTAAAATGTATATTCCACAAACAAGGGTTTTTCTCCGTATTTTGCGCCATGTTTTCGTGCCAGCAAGTGGGCAATGTAGAAGGACTATACCAGGAAAAACCACTTGGAAACTCGTGGGATCGATCTAGGTTAAAGCCAAAATGTGTTTCCCCTCCATTTAGGTCATCGTCTATACACCCTGATGTATTATTAAATTCTGTGACTAATTTTTTTAATCCTAAGTTTATTTCACTCACAAGTTTTTATAAACATTGCGTGTAATTTCCATTTCCTCGAACAGCTGATGCTTTGAATACAAGATGAACAAGGTTTTTATGACAGGCAACGTGTTTTTATTCAATTAAGCGACTTTGTACATGGTTTCTAGTTTGTTTATAATTTAAATTCCGTTAGCAATGTTCGCATCACAACCCTTTAATTTCGGGTTGAAATTGTGCAAATGCGACGTAGGGCGTCACTGAAAAAAATCTACCGCCTTCAAATTATGTAAGAAAAATAGAAAATAAAGAAGATGAGTACTCACTGGCATTCATTCATGATTTCTTCCTGCGTTCGCACTTGAACTGGGGCGAATTTTTCCACCTTTTCATCGTAATTGCAAAAACACTTGGTGATTTTCTCGTCGAAGGTGTTCACAAGATCCTCCAGAGAACCGGAAAACGTTTCGCTGAAATTGTCCGCGAATGAATTGTCGTTGTACTCGGGAGGTTTCTTTGAGTCCTTGTTCGAATTTTCTACGTCTTCGGAACTCTGGAAATCGTTGAAATCAACCCATTCTTCGCTCTCGAATTTTGCCAACGGAGCCTCGACTTTCCAGCAGTCAGCCATTTTTTCCCTCATCGTGCTTTGGCTCGAGTCGGGTCGGCTCTGCTGCACTGCAGTCACGCGCATTTCGAGATGTGTCCGAGATTCCGCGCGGTTTATACGATATATACGATCGATTTCGGCCCGCTGTTGGTGGCTGACTGGTCGGTTTCTTCGGCGAATAGAACTCTTTAAAGAAAAATAAAACACACCTGACGATTATATTTACCTTAGATTTGTTTACTCAAACTTTAGAATTTTGTTTTTCATTGGGTAAAATGTTAATAAGATTTTTATAGATTTTTATGTTGATAAAAAACAGTGAAATTTACATGAATAAAAACTACTAAATATTGAGCTGGTGGGTTTAATAGTAATCTGTTGAGGTCGTTGACCAACAGTCACTCACCTGGTTGAAAAGGTCATATAATAATCGATAAAATTACGTTAATGGTTGGATTTAATGTATAAAAGTTTTTATTTGCATTGAATCATGCATTGAATAAAATCGAAATAATATTTAAACGCTTATTTATATTCTATCTCGTATAGAAAATAAATTAACAATTTATTTATTCAAATAAAAATTTCGCTGAAAAAGAGCACCCACGAGAAAAACGTTTGGCTGTGCGCAAATTCTGCTTCACTGCACAACTCTTTTCCAATAACTAAATGGTGATGTGCTGGATCAAGCGGAGCGCAGATGCGACGTTACCTCGATGTTTTTCCTTCTTATTGTCGCCGAACTAAACTCTCAACTCGGCGTCAAAAATAAATCTATTTTATTGCGCGTCAAATTTTAAATAACCAATCGGAGCATTTTGAAGTTGTTATTGCACGGACCACGTGGATCTTTGATTAGCTACATCTGCATGTTGACAGTTCGATTCTCGTATTGATCCCACGTTTAAAAATTGTGAAATGCATTTAAGCAGCTTACCTTTTATATTTAAATCGACTTTTTTAATTTATGATTTAAGATGAAAAACTAGTTTATTTATTTTGATTGGTTTTCCGTATTGGTTAGGTTGTAAGTTTACACAAAACAGCAAAATCCATAACCGTTTGCTTGTTTTCTACAAAATACATAATACAAAGGACAATAACAGATGGCGCTAGCCGGTAGCGCAGCTTCAACTCGACTTCTTCCAGGCCTTTTTTGACTGCGGTATAAAAGCACAGAAAGGACGAACTATTTGCATCGCTTTATAATGTCGCATTCGTACAGAAAATTTCTCCGATTACTAGATAAATGGCCTATTGACCCCACAAAGCCTGGACGTGATCTTGGTGAACATATTCGAGTGAAAATTGCTCAGGGTTTTCGACAGGGTGAAACGTCCGTCGTAAATGAACACGAGTGCGAGAAAATATATGCCAGTTTGAATCGCATTGCTTCAAATCACTACGGGAACAAATACAAGAGAAGGTTCGAATCATCCTCCACTGGACTGTCCGCGGACGAATGCAAGAAAATCGTTTCCAATGAGGGATTGAAGGAAATCGAACAGCTCTATGCCAGTCGTTTAGACCGAATGAAAATATTTTTTACACGAAAACGGACTGATGTTGACTAGTGTGTGTGAAATTAAAATGAGCATGTAATAAACAATTTTGTTTTGTGTACATTGATTTGTATATGCAATTATTTAGATTTAATAGGATTGGGGGAGTTGTGGGTCGAAGTTTCAAAATCAGCCACCAGGTATTACTATCGCCCAACATTTTACTTCGCTAACTAAAAAATGAATTATTATTGCTGTAGAAAATCAATCTAAAATGTCATTCTGCACAATTCAGTCGAAAAATGCAAGTGCTCGCATTGCCTGAGGTTATGTGAAATTTACTTTTCCTCGATTTTTTAAGCTAGCTCGCACGCGATTGGTCACCGATGACATCATCCATCGAAAGCTATTTTTGGTGGTCACAGTGTGCGTAATTGGCAAACTGCGCCTGCGTTGATAAAATGTCCGCCATTGTACCGTCGTTGTGTATTTACGATTTTTTTACGGAAACAAACCTGTTTTATGGCTGATATTTAACTCAGTTTAAATGGTTACAATCCGATTGATATCGCACACATTACCATTGTTCCGACATGTCTTATTCTAACACGGCCTCGGTTTGCATCTCTACAAAAAGTTCATTGGCGGCTTTTCACAATTTGAACTTTGGTAGGTAAAAGAATCAGTTGAGAAAAAATTATAGTTGCGTTCTGTATTTCCATACAAAATCAATTTTTGTCCAATTTATCCTACCCATTGAATTTACCGATAGTTGTGAAGGGCGGAAATCGAATATTAAAAAAAAAAAAAAAAATTATGTAAGTATAAAATTCGAGCGGGGTTCAATCAAACTGCAGAAATTGAGGTGTAAAAAAAAGAAATGTTCGCTGAAAGTGCAGAAATTGTGCGCTAATCTTAAAAATTGAGGGTTCACCAAAATAAAAGATAATATTGTATGTACTTTAGCCCTCTTAAAAGGCGAGTGAGTAATCTTGGTGGCACTTTTTAAGATTACTGGACGGTTTTATTGGCTAATTGGTACGAAAAGGAGATTTAAAATTGAGTAACGTTTGCTTTTGTCTATTTTTTTGTTGCCACGTGAAGGTTGAGGTAATTTGGTCGAAGAAAAATCCAAAAAATGGGAGCGTTTTTGGACAAGCCGAAGACCGACAAGTACAATGAGAACGGATCGGGCAATGGACTCAGGTACTCACTTAGCAGTATGCAAGGATGGCGTATCGAAATGGAGGACGCCCACTGTGCCGTGCTTGGTTTACCTCAAGGACTCGAAGACTGGTCTTTTTTTGCGGTGTTTGATGGACACGCTGGCGCTCGCGTTTCGGCCCACTGTGCCGAGAACCTTCTCGACTCGATCACACAAAGTGAGGAGTTTTGCAAGAACGCAAACAGCTGTGACCTGTCGAGCAACGGACAGACGAACGTGGACAATGTGAAAACGGGCATTCGTGATGGATTTTTACGTCTGGACGAGAAAATGCGCTCACTGATCAGCGGGGAAGACAAGAGTGGTTCGACGGCCGTCTGTTGTATGATTTCTTCGCATCACATATTCATTGCCAATTGCGGGGATTCGAGGGCAGTGCTGTCTAGAGAGAAAAAAGTCATGTTTAGTACCTTAGATCATAAGCCTATAAATCCAGTGGAAAAAGAACGCATACAGAATGCGGGTGGGAGCGTGATGATACAACGCGTCAACGGCTCTTTGGCCGTTTCGCGCGCTTTGGGTGATTTTGAGTACAAACAAGTGGAAGGCAAAGGACCTTGTGAACAGTTAGTCTCCCCCGAGCCGGAAATTTTTGTCGAAAAGAGGGATAACGAGTTTGATGAGTTTCTTATTTTGGCTTGCGATGGTGTCTGGGATGTCATGTCCAATGACGAATTGTGTGATTTTGTCAGGTCCAGACTTTTTGTTAGTGACAACTTGACCACCATATGCAACGAAGTCGTAGATACGTGTCTTTATAAGGTATTATTCATTTATTAATGAAAATCATTTGATTGTCTAATTACTTTTTCTTTTGTTTTTCAATAGGGTAGCAGAGATAACATGAGTATTGTCCTAGTCACCTTTCCTGGAGCACCGAAGGTTTCGGAAGAGGCGGTTAGAAAAGAGAGAGAGTTAGAAAATTATTTGGAAAAGAAAATAACTGGTAATTGAATTTTTTTTTAAATTAAAGATAAATGAAATAAATCAGAAATTATTTTTTTCTTTCTTTTTACATGATAGAAATTTTGGAACAAGGAGATCAAGTTGAATTGCTTCATGTGATGCAGATTTTGTCCGAAGAAGAAATACCGAATCTTCCTCCTGGTGGTGGATTAAGTGCCAAGTATACATTTCTAAATTAAGTCAAAAGTCGTTGGAAGTTTTGTTGATTTTGTTATTATTTTCTGCGTAGGAGAAGTTACATCGAGTCGGTTTTTGAAAAATTACGACCGAAAACGATTGACAATGTAAGTTAGCAGAAATTACATTTTCATTACGTAATTGACCGTTTTGTTTTTGTTTTTATATAGGAAAATGGACACGGTAGCAGTTGGTAGCACATTTTGTTGCGTGGCGTATTTGAAAGTAACGACATTCACGTTATATGAGCATTAGTTAAATACGAAATTCGTAGGACTATTATAAACACAATCAAGTGCTACATTTTTAAAATGTTTATACAAAAAAATTAGGTAACCATTCTTATTTTTTCCTTTTTGTTTTTTTAATAATTAATAATAATTATAATATCATATGTGTGGTTTCTGGAGTTAATTGTAATTATACACAAATTAATTTGCTCTCTTGCTCCGGAATATGAAACTGCATTTAGTTGAGAGCATTAGGCTTGAAAGGGTTGTATGTCTAAAGTTGAGTAAAATTTTCTTATTGCTTATTTACAAAAAAGAAAAATGTTTAAAAAAATTTAAAAATAAAAGTGTTTAAAAAAAATTCGTGAAAACGATGGGTCGAAAAAGACACGAGGAAAAATGTTTATTTGTATATACATAATACCTGCGAAGACATTTTCCTTAGATTTGTGTCTGTAAAACAAGAATAAAAACCTGGGCATTTGTGTAGACTGAATTGCTGTTGTACAAGAATGGATTGATATATATATATATAAACCTTCCTGCACGTTAGTTACCAAAGTGTTAATTATAATATCAATAAAAATATCAAGTTTGTGGATTTGGATTTTTTTTTTGTTTTTGTTTTATTTTTTATTTTAAGGCACTATAACGATAGATGCAGGTTTCTCTTTATATTGGATGTTTGTGCTGTCACAGCATACTGTAATATAAGTTAAGTATCAGGTTTTATAAATGTTTTATAGTAGTTTGTCGGATTGTTTTACAATTTAAATGTACGCTGCAGAAATTCTTTTTGCTTCAATGTTCGAAATAGAGGTTAATTTTTGCATTTAAAAATATTTCGTTTGCTAATAAATAAACAAACTAAAGATAAGCTTTTTATAAAAATATATGTATTTGCAGCTGACATTTTTAGTTAAAAGTTGTAATAAAATAAAAAGACGAAAAGTGTATGACGTAAATGATATTAATGCTTTAAATAAATCTAAAAAATCTGATATCAAATGTCGAGATCACTAGTGTAACAGTCGTACACCATTTATATTTAAAATCAAAATTTAATTATTTTTTTAATACAAATACAATATGCTGAACCTATACAAAGCACACGTGAAACAATTGTGAAATTAATTACATAAATATCGTTAACAAAACGGATGTTTTTTTTTTTTTTAACATGAATGATGAAATTGTAGGGGGATAAGGGTCCAAAATAAATTAAAAAATTCACAGAAATTTTACACCATTACAAAGTAAAGAAGAAGAAAATAATAATTTACTCAAAACTTGTGCATTTCCACCTTCATACGGTTGCAAAATTTAGCACCTTTAAAATTCGATTTCATTTATACTGATAAAAACCTTAAGGCAACTTGTGATTACTTCAAAACAAATTTTTATTATATATATATATATATCTATTTATATATCAATTTAAACGATCTTCCAACAACTCAACATGATTAATCAATTAATATTCAATAATTATACCATAGGTCATTTTGTTTTTTTAAAATTTAAGAAACTTTTTTATTTATTTATTTTTTGTGTCGGATGAGAAAATTGATACATTTTTTGTTTGTTAATTAAAATGGAAAAAACAAATCTAATTTTTCAAATAAAACTTGATCTAAATTATAGAAATATTGTATTAAAAACTCTTCCAAGATGTATCTCTAATATTTACATTGTTCGTATATTCGCAACCATACAATAAAATCACCCGATTCGTTTCATCACATGATTAAAAAAAACTGATAATTATCTCTCCTCTTAAACTAATTTGATCATCTGATGAACTATGTTACCTATTGTCTCAATAGTGATTCTAAGTACAACAGTTTTACCTGACTAGGACATTGCCACAGTGTTCTAAACGCCCCTCACTTCACACTTCGGCCCCTAAATCTTGAACACCACCTTCAGCGATTGGCACATATTTGTCATCAATTTTTACTAATACAATAGTCCTATCCACATGAGAGCGTCTCCCGATATCCCTATGATACGGCACCCATCTATGAACGATCGAGCCCTCCGTTCCTTTCTCGGGCGTCCAATCCTTCCAATTGTTCTTCCCTCCTCGCTGTCTCATCATCTCGTCGGGCCACTGAACGTCTATTCTGCGTCCGAGGTTGATGGTGTCGTAAATTTGACTCGGATCAACAATCTAGAAACAATACGCATAGTCAGGCTGCTGCGAATCGATCGACACGCGAATGTGTAATGAGGCGAAAATGAAATCAATTTGAAAAAATTTACCCGCACTCTCTGCATGACTAATTCTTTGGATGACGAATCTTTAGAGCTCAAACCATCCCCGGGTATAAGTCCAGCTAGACTCGTTAAAGTTGAACTACTAGGTTTTCCGGCAGAACTTACATTGGATATCAAGCTGCCACGATTTGGTAAACGACCCAGACTACTACTATTGACACGTCCCAGACTACTGCTATTGACGCGACCCATGCTGCCGCCAATTTGAGCACTATCACCCGAGTGACTGGAAGATGTGTTGTGACCGCTGTATTGAGTAGTAAAGCCTTAAACGAAATAATTAAATAAACTCCTAATTTTAAGTATTAATTGTCGACGAAGGCGCCCTACCTGTAATGCAAGGGACGGTTGAATAAATACCATCAGGTGACGTCACACCAGCCTCTTCCTGCGGTATTGAGCCACCACTAGAACATCCTTCCCCGCAACGCCGGCGCAACCTGGAAAATTTCAAACAATATTTTACTTCAAAATCAAATATTCAAATTGTATTGAATTTAAAAATCCTTTTTCAATTCCACCTTCTCCACACTCGAAGTACGGCTTGTTTAATAGCGTCTAGGCTCATCGGGCCACCGACTATACTGCAAAGCTGATGGTGCGTGTCAGCGTAAGAAGTTGTAATCGGTGAAACGTAAATCGGATAGCCGATAGGTTGATCGCAGGAAGAATTGATCAAGTTTCTCAACGCCTGTTTGGCATTTTGGATAGATCCTCTTTCGGGATTACGATTGCGTAAATACACCAGTTCTTGCTGTTGCCCGGCCCACAGTCCACGAACACATTCACGGTTTACTTTAATAACACGAAAGCTAAGGTAGCGTTTATTGAGCATGATGATCTTGTATTCGTCAGACCCGTCGTCGAAAACGTGTCTGAGCGCTAGTAGAGAAGGCATGCCTGACAAAACTGCATTTCGCCAAGCTGGATCTCCTTCGTGAGAAATCACCAAGTTTTGTTCATACGCTGTGATGGAATCGTATAGAATTTGGGGGTCTTCGTATTCTTCCGCAGACATAAAGTGATCCTGTACAATGTTACGAGAAAAAACGTGTTATTATTAATTTCCATTCTTAAAAATATCTAAGTTCGTTTCTTTCCTGGTGAAGCTTCAGAGACATGCGCACTCCAGGCGCAACGACTCTTCGCAGAAGTTCAACATCCGAGAAAACCCACTCGTCTCGAAGCGACGTGATTCGAAAATCTCCTTTGAACAAAGCGTGCAGCCCGTACAAAAAAAAATCCACGCTCGAATAAGCGTTATGCGATGCAGTTCCGAGTGCTCTGCGCCCCAGAAGGCTCAACGAAAAGCACAAAGAAACTAAGATGGACTCTCGACTGCAATCGACAGCCTGAAAACCAAAACCAAATTAGAAAAAAATCTTCACAAAAAGCATCTGAATTCCGTTACTTTATCCCTTCTTCCGGCACAATACTGAACCCAATGCAAATAGACATTGGTGAAACTGTTTCGAGAAATTCCCGAAGCCCGGAAGTCATAATCCTCATCAATATTCATATTAAACACCGGATCCAGGTCGACGAAGTTCTTATCGTGAGTCGCCTTCAATGCGTCCTGTATACAAGAAGCTGTCAACCATTCTTCCAACTTGGGTGACCGTACCGTATAGTATATAATACTCTTAATTTTATTAAAAATTTAAAAAAAACAATAATAATTAGTTCAATAAGTTTGACGCGTCAATAACTTTCAAATTTATATACCTTTACGTAATACGTGATGAGCAATTTACGCAGATCAAATACCTGCAGCATGGAAGCAGCACTGTTGTCAGTTATACTGTATCCCTCGAGTACATATTTCGTTGCCGTCACTTCCCACGCCAACCAGCGCTGATTAAATGCAGCATTCATTGACAACATGTGAGGTAAATGACCAGGCTCACAACAACAACATCCTTCGTCTTCTTCCACACCTTCACTAATAGCTTCAACTTCCCTTTGCTGGCAATAGGTTCCTAGAATTATGGTTTGGGTTTAACAAAATTTAGTAAAAAGATAATTTAACCCCGTACCTCGAAATTCCAGACCCCTCATCTGGAATGATACCAAACCATTGCCCATTTCGATGATATGAATAAGGCAATTGAGGTAATCGGAAGCTAAAACGAAGCAATCTCCTTGCGCTACACTTCCCCATCGACCCATGAGCAAATCACCGCACAAACTGTGCTGTAAAGAACGGGTAAGGTGCTCATAAAATATTGAATTTAAGTTATTATCGTCTGCACCCGGATTCCGTTCAAGATGCATAGCGAGTCGTGTATTGGAATGATCCACTCGTTTAGTACTAAATGAAAAAAAAAAATGTTTCAATTAGGCAACTACGCAACAATAAACCATTAATTTTTATACTTATAATCACGTTCCCAGAATTTTATTGGTCGAACGTAAGAAGTAATAAAAATTGCACTTCCAAGAACGGGATTTAAAGGAGTTGAAAGAATTGCAGAAATTGCAGCTTGAATGAACAACATTGCAGAATCTGTTAGGGGTAATTAAAGTCGAATATTGTCAAATGTTGAAACTTTTTTACATCTTGCGAAAGGATACGAGGCACGCTGAACGGTTGTGCAAACGCATGAAATGCTGACCCCCACGTGATTTGCCAAGGAGCAATATAAGTAATGATAAAGCGCACTTTAAGAATAAATTCATATAACTGAAAATCAAACAGATATGTTAATCAAACCAAACATTACGCATTGAATCGATATAATACCAACCTTAGCGAGCACAATACTCATTATAAAATAATCTATTAGGAATGTTTCGGAAGAATCTTTGTAATCAAAATTGAAAAAAAAATAAGTAAATATAAGAACAAAATATTGACGCGTTGTATCGGAGAATGCGTTTCGCAGGCACTTCAAGCTGCAGATCACAACCACTACTGATCCTCCGCTATAAAACCAAATTTACAAATCAGCACAAATCTCTCGGTAAAAAATATTTCACTTACTAAATGCCAAATTTCTTCACTATGTGTGGTGAGTCTTTGGTTAAGGCACTCAAAAAAACTAGAGGGTACATAATATTTCTTTCAAAAAACCACAGCCAGATAAACAATTTTTCAAACCACATAATTTTTGCTGCATCTATAAGTGGTAAAATCCTGTTAGTTTAAAGAAAATATAATATCCACAGCTAAAATGACACCTTTGGCTTCGAATTGTCTGTACTCGTGAGGTCTTAATATTGGATGCGAACAACACAACCACGGAAGTTGTTTACGAAGTTGAGGAATGATGTAATGAATTATGATACCGAGGAAACCAGTAATGCAATACAAAACAACACTTAGAGCTGGCTGTAACGAGAAAATAAACCGTTAAGTGGACATATAATTTCTATTAACGTATTTATAATAACTTTACCTGAAGAACTGCAAAAACAGTGCTGATGTGAACAGCAAAAACTAATATTGCTATTAAAGTGCAAACAATTGCATCCGATTTTAGCCTGTTGTACTGTAAATGAAAAAAAAATTAATACTAATTATAATAATGTTTGTAAATGTACTCACAACTGTTGATTTTAATTTCTCCGGTAATGGATCAATCAATTCACCTTCAGAATGATTTTGTTTTTGATCTTCGTCTTGCCACAGCTGGCTACGGATTAATGCCCATAAAATTGTCGGATCGCTTGAATTTCGACTCAAATGGTAGCAGAGAGAAACAAGTAATCCACAAAAAATAGAAAACATTATATTGTGAGGTGATGTGGATTCCTGTTCTCTAAAAGCGCCGTATGCAAAACCGTAAAGAACTGCAACAGCAACAACGCTTCGTAAACCACAGTATATCGATGAAATTAAACTCGTTGTGGCTATAAATCAATGTTTTTTTTTTAGAACGCAACAATAATTAATGTTTTCAATAATCCTTTACCATTTCCACCGAATATATGAATATCTATTTGTTCCATTAAGTACATAGTAAATGTGTTTATCTGTGGCAACAATCCTAAGCTAAAAGTAATCGGAAAACAGAGAAGGAAAACTGCAAAAAAAAATAATAAAATAAGATTTAAAAAAATTAAATGAAGTGCAAATTACCAATTAACAGATCTCTTGCAAACAAAAGTAGTTTGTGATCAGTGAAGTATAGTCCATATAATGTAAACGTAGTTTGATATGTTTTGTTATCTATGCTAGATTGTAGAATTAAAACCAGTACACAACAAATACAGAAATAAACTGGACGGCTGTAGGATATAATCCGATTAAAACCCTGAAATAAAATGCGTATAAGTAACAAAACAATAATCGTGATAAATTACAAACTAACATGAGTTGGTGAAGCTGCATCAGGTTGAACACTCTGCAAATAATAAAAATCAATAATTACCCAAAAACAGATTCATTCATTCATTAAACATTTCTTACTTTCAGTAACGAATATTGACAACTTGCAATGACAACACAAAAGACAAATATCCAAATATCTTGAAAGAACTCAGCGCTGAGAAGTAATGCACCAAAGAGAGCAACTAGAACAGCTAATATTACTGATAATATATTTTCCGATAATCCGATATTTCTATAAAATAAAATTAAAATTAAAAAAAAATATTCACCAAAAAAATGAACATTCTTGCCTGTCTAAAAGAGCCAGTAATTGCAAACGATCAAAGTGAATCTTAATAAATTTGCACGGAACAAGCCAAAATTTGTAATATTGTTTGGGTTTGTGTAGTCGATCGTCAAGAAATTTTAATTTGTTGCAAGTACTTAATTCAATAACAGTTCCTCCTTGCAAACTCGGTGCTTGGGAAATGTTTGCTTCATTCGGGCTTATGACCGGCACACCTATAGCGTTTTGAGTTCGATCTAGCAAGTTCGCAAACAACAGAAAAGGACTTGGTTCGCGCACGGGAATTCCACATCGATGAAGACAAACACTTGTCTGTGGAGCAGCCATGTGCATGTTGGAACAATCCAAACTGTTTCCTTCACCCCCTTCATCGTAAGGAGGCATAAAAACCGCTGCGGGACTATCTAAAATCACTGTGGAATCGGAGGTAGACGAATATTGAGAGCAATTATCCCTAAAAGTAATGAAAATGCATTGATAAATTAATATATATTTCTTTTAAAATAATTTAATTTTACTTACCAATCCTGTTCTTGGTTATTCATAAACCCCAATAATTTATTTTGAGAGACGGGAACTAAACCCGAAGCTGTGCCTCTACTATTTTCATCAAACGTATAAGTTAACCAATTACCTAAAACAATAGAAATTTTACAATTTATATTAATCGATTTTTAAATTGTTTTCTTTTCAACCATATTCATCCTGAAAACAATGGACAGCACCAACTGTTGTATCATTGTGTGAATTGGCCAAATGCATTCCAGGACCGGATAAAACAGAAGACAATACCGACATTGGCGGTCCACCATCGTGTTGATTTTTTGATGACTTTTGTTTCTTACGACTAACAAAGAAGCAAAGTTAAACCACAAGGAATTAAAACAGAAACACGAATTTCAATTACTTCGAGTCATTTGAATTCACAGTTGAAACGGATCCAGGAAGCAGGGATGAAAGTTCGGTGGCTCTAACGGAAACGTCGGAATTCGCTACACCGCCTAAACGATGCCGTCTCCTCCTAGCTGCGAGTTTTCTCCTTTTCGTCGTTGGAATTACTGTAAATTCAACGGAATAAGTTGGAAAACATAAATTGTTCGTCAACACAATGGCCATTAATCTCTTTGAAAAAAGAAAAGCTTATAACCTTCATTGTTACCATCGCCATCTTTCTCAGACGTGGATTCCTTTTCAGGACTTATTTCTATTTTGCCTAATGTTAAGCAGGAAACATTTCCGGCTCAATTAACATCATCGCTTATGCAAGCAAATCGATAATCAGCATAAACAAAAATTAATAATTACGTTTCATGTCGATTTCCCTTTTAAGTTTTCTAAGTTCTCGTTCACATTCCAATGGATCAGAAGTATAAAGAATTTCTATCAATCTTCTACTTAATATTCCAGGATTATTGAGGTCGCCATGAGTTAAACTATTGGTTGAATGCGAAGGTGAAGGACGTTCCTCATTTTCTATATTAATTTCAATTTCACATCACTATTTTTTATAAAGATATTTGAATTTATCTCGCGTCAACCTTCTGAAGTTGATGAGTGTTGTTGGACGGGTCGGCGTTTCGGTATCGCTCCTTGAGAAGAACTGGCCAAATTATAATCAGGAGACGAGGAACATCTGCCACCGGCAGTGAGTAAATTTGCAAATTCCGGTTCACCATCAACGGTAGTGCTGCTCTTTGTATCTTCGGATGAAACTTCTGCAGAATCGGCTAATAAATATTTTACAAAACATTTAATCAATCATTATTAATTATTGTATATGTAAAAATAGTAACCGGAAGAATTTGAATTGCTGTCGGGACTAAATAGCCAATCCAATCCCAGTAAACTCCCAACAGATTGCTGACGCTCTTCGGGTCTGTGATCGAATTTGTGTTTCACAACTGTAGCCGAATTTGGTTCCATTCGATCGATTGTTTTCGGTTTAACGGTTACTGCCACGTTAGATTTCAGCGTTAGTGTTGAGCTGCCATCACTGTCCACCTGCGACGAAGAAGTGGTCTCACTTTGCCCAGCAGAACCGCTTTCGCTCAAGCTCGATTTGCTGCTCGAATGCTGAGCACTCACTTCCAGCAAACATCTGGGCTTGGCGACCAATTCCACTTCCGTCGAGCGCGGCTCACTGCTTTTCCTCGCATTTGCATTTGCATCCGGGTCTTTGGATTTAAACCGAGTATAAGATTCGGCGACAGCACCACCTCTGGTTGCTTCCTCCCTCATTTTAACTCTTTCGGGGAAATATTTGTCGAATGAATTTTGATAAGCGTTGTCGAGCGACTGGCTGCTAACTGAAGTGGCGTTCGTCGAATGATACGCCTTCAGAGGTAAATTATCATCCGAGCCTCTATCGTTTGGCGATTCTAGCGACTGGTGTCTAGCGAGCGGAGATGAATGCAAGCGGTCATCGGCTAAATTCTCCGTCCTTTCGCCAGCTCCAGATTGAAATTCATCCGTTTGTTCGGCAATTGGTTTAATGTCTTCGCTGAAACTAGATCGAAGGAAGAAATCGTAGCTGCGACCACTGTAGTGATTGCGCGATTTGCCGTGAGCACTAATTCCTTCCAGACTAACGGGATGGGACGGCGGTGGTGCAGATGCAGGTACGGGTGCGCACGTCTCCAAAGCACTACGCGTTCTTCTCACGACCCGTTTGTCACGATCGCCATGTCGCGATTTCGAATGGCCGAGACGAACTCGCGCATCCATTTCTTCGAGAGGGAAACCTAATTCTAATGAACCAGTGGCTTTAAGAACATCGGATGAACTGCTGGGTAAACTGCAGGCCAAATTAGACATGTTAGAAAAGCGGCGACCAGGGATGCTGGCAGACATGGATGAAGTGGCGATCGAATCTCCTGACTGGTGCGATTCTACAGATTGACCGTTCAATTTTTGTTTTTCACCTTGTGAATCTACGAATAAAAAATTTAAGTAAAACCTTAATTTCTAATTTAACGTATAGACCTAAAAATATACGATGATCGTTTGAAGAGTGCTGTTTGGTAAAAGATGATTCCATGACTAAAACATCATCCACATTTACTTCGGTTTCACTTTTGCTCACGGCTGATCTGTCTGTAAATAAAAATACAAATGATGAATCAAAATGAATAATAATAATTCACATTATTTACCTCCTAATTTGGGACTGTCTAAAATTGTGATTATTTTGTCGGATCTATGAACGTTAATTTTTTCAGTAATTGGTTTTACAGCCGTGTCTTCCGAACTTCCAGAACTATTATTACGGTGTACATCGACCTTCAAATCTTTTAGATTAAAAAAAAAAATTAAATCATTTTTAAATTTGAAAATTCTCCAAAAAGAATCGCTACCAATCGTGCTGCTGCGTGGCTTCGGGTCCATATCATCCATTACAATTTTGTTAATTAATTCCATAGAATCTAAAATTCTCGAGTTGAATTCCATCGAATCTTTGCGACTCAAACCATCTGCAATAGAATTACGCGAACTGCACTGCACAGGTGGCGTATTACATTTAGATTTTAACTCGGTCATCTCAATGCCCTCCGTTTCTCTGCAAAGATAAACAAACCACATTATTTTACCATCGGTCTGCATTGCGCACAATGTCTAATTTACTTTCTGTTTCGACTGAACGAACTTTTACTGTCTTGATCGTCTGATTTTATACTCGTATCACTCGACACCTGAATGCATTCGCTCGTATCGAACATGAGATGCATGCGGTAGTTGATCGTTTTAATGACAACGAAGAGAACGCCGATTGTCACCGTATACAAAGTCCAAATGAAGAGTGTTGATAAATAGCACTAAAATGTAACAAACAAACAATAATCAAGTCGTGGCATAAGTAAACAACACAAAATGGGCGCAAAAGTATGTGAACAAAACCGTGTGAAAACTCACACTGCCATGTCAGCTCACCTTTCCACCTCGTGTTCGTTTATCAATTGATTCCTTCACTTACCAAGTATAGAACTAAGGGAAAGCATAACAAAAATATCCAGACGTACAGATGAAGTGTATTGCATAAGACTTCTTGATGAGGATCGTAAAACCAACCACCAGTTATCGAAGCCCACACGCCCTGCCGCAATATTTCGAGGGTTTGAGAACCCATTTTATCGGATAATTCTACTGTTGATCGTTAGCAAACTCATTTTAGACCATCACAAAACACAACCTTGCACTAATCACTATCGCATTCGGTGAATAATTACATTTCACCTCAACCCACTGCAGCCATGTTGAAAACTAGTTTGTAGCGATGTACTCTCGCATTGCACGTGAGTGGTTTCATTTGATTGGGAATTGCGCCGTTTAGTCTCCGAGGTTTTACGCAATGACGTCTGAAATAATTTTAATTTTGCTAGCATCACTTACAAAAACTGACGTCATTAGGCCGATCTGACGTAGAAAAATACGAGAAAAACAGCACTTTCGGGGTCAGCGTAAAGTTAACGGAATATTTTGAAGCACATTTAGGAATTAAAGAACAATTTTTTCCAACAGAAAAACATATTTTATCCGATCTAAAAATAAATGCGAAAAATGTGTGTTTACAATTGAATTTTCGCCTGTACGGTAAGAGAATGCGGTTGGCCAATGAAAACGTTTGTCACACCCTGTTTTGGTTGAAGGTCAAAGTACCAAAAATGGCGGCGCATCGTTGTGTCTGATGAGTGCGGTCGAGGTAGGGCTTCTTTTACTGGGGAACCTATCGAATAATGGGTGCATCATTGCGAAAAATAAGCATCGCATACGCTTATCTAATCGGACTGGTCATTCGGAAGAGTAAGTGGTCGTCGACTCATCATCTAGATCCATGAAAAGTAGCAATGCATGTCAATGAGCTGGAAGGTGCCTGCTGCAGGCTTCCTTCGTTGGCCAACATTCCCGAGTCTATCGGTGTAGTACACCAGCAGGACTTTGGGAGAGTCGCTCGGATTGGATTTTACAGATGCCTACTATAGTTTCCCCGTCCATGGAACCCATCAAGGCGGCATTACGGGGAGAGAATGGCCGTGAAGACAGCAAAAAGGTGCTGTGGACAGCCATTTACGACTACGAAGCCCAGGGCGAGGACGAACTCAGCCTTCGGCGCGGAGAAGTGGTGGAAGTGCTGTCGAAAGACTCGAAAATCTCAGGGGACGAAGGCTGGTGGACGGGCAAAATCAGTGACAAAGTTGGTATTTTTCCTGCCAATTTTGTCACGCAGCAAGACGTGAACCACGTCTCACCCGTGGGAAACGACGATCGACCCTTCGAAATTAAATTTTACGATTTGAAATTGGAGGAGGTGATCGGCGTGGGCGGCTTCGGCAAAGTATACCGTGGGTATTGGCGAGGTCAAGAAGTGGCCGTCAAAGCAGCCAGACAAGACCCTGACGAAGATATCAGTGTGACGGTCGAGAATGTGCGGCAGGAGGCGAAACTTTTCTGGCTGCTCAATCACCCGAATATTGTGACACTAAAGGGTGTGTGTCTAGAGGAGCCCAATTTGTGTCTTGTCATGGAATATGCTCGAGGTGGATCCCTCAATCGAGTGCTTCAAGGTCGGAAAATACCGCCAGATGTGCTTGTGGATTGGGCCATTCAAATTGCTGGAGGAATGAACTACCTGCACAAAGAGGCGCCCATTTCATTAATTCATCGAGATCTCAAGTCTAGTAATGGTAATCAAATTTGAACATTTTATTTCAATATTTTTTTTTTATTATTTTATTTTAATAAAAAAAAAAAAATTGTTACGTAACAAAGATATGCGAAACATTTATTGTTTGTTTCATTTTTCCGAGAATTCTTTACATTTTGTTTTAAATTTTTGCTTTTAAATTTCATTTTTAACCTAGATTATTTTTTATTTGCATTCTTCTTTTATCAATCGAGATTGTAAACTAATTTAGTGATTTAATATCGGGAGTTAAGGATGGTATAATTAAATTGCATACCAAGGTGTTTAACTGTAATCAGTCATGTGAGCGAGGTATGAAAATCGATCATATTAGCACGCAATGATAAATTTTGTTTATCCTAACCGAAAAAAAAACGTCTAATATTAGATATTCATGTATCTTATAAACAGCTTTGACCCCTTACAGTCTTTTCCACTTTTTTTCGTAATCAATTATTTAGTTTAAGTGATAATCGATATTTTTTTTTCCTTTTTTTTTTTAGGGGGGTGCTGGGTTGGGGATTAATTTAATGGTTCAGGTTGAGGAGAGGAAAAGTGATGGAAGGTGGTTTGCTTTTTGTTAACATCCGGATTTCCTGTTTTGACTATTTAAATTTTTCACTCTAACTGTTTTCAAAGGTATTGTTACTGCTTCAAATCACACAATACCCTTGACATTTTTAATTCTGTATAAATCTGCCCTTACAAGTTATGATGGGCCATAACCTATACCGCGAGTCCCTTTACCACGCGTCCCTATACCGCCTCGTCCCCATTACGCGGTCCCATTCCC
>JAQFXT010000499.1:0-35340 GCA_034683725.1 Strigamia crassipes
ATTTGATGAATTTGGATGATATTTGATGAATTTGGATGATATTTGATGAATTTGGATGATATTTGATGAATTTGGATAATATTTTGGTCATATTTGATGAATTTTGGCGAAATTGCATCAAAGCCCAGAGAGACGGTGCTGAAACCCTGAGACCTGGTCACCCTATTTGTGTTCACACTTAAAAACAACGTGTAACTTGCTTTGCACAATCTTCTTTAAATGTTATTAAACCAGGTGATTTTGGACTAAATCATTCGAACAATTTTCAGAACTGGATTCGAATGTTAGGCAGCTCAAATATGCAAGGTATGAGCGGTTTTTAGTTGGTTAATCAGCAAAACTTTAGTTTTTGCGATAGCGCAATGCAATATGTGCAGTTTTATAGGCCTATCCACACATGTACTGTAATTTATGAAGACTGCAACCTCTGTACCGTTTTCCCTTGGGTCTCTCCGCATTGCTCTCAGGCTGAACAAAAGTGTGAAGTTATCATTAAATTGTGGTCGACGTTCATTCGTAACTTTTGCCAAAAGATGAATATGAGTCTGCAGTTTTTAGTGTTTCAAGTTAGCTTGGGTAACTGCTGCTATTTCAATTTTCTTATCAAGACCATTGAAATAAAATGAAAGTGCAAAACGTTGGGAGATTTTAGTATGATATTTACTGTTTGACTCTAGAATGTTTTAAAGAAGAACCATAAATCGTCTGCTTTAAATTATTAGTTATTTATACGTAATTTTATATTAAAATTCTTAAAATTTTTGCTACAGCTCAGTAGTTTTTAGTGCTTTACGTGAGTACATTTTACCTCCTAATTTTCTTTTTAAAGCGTTAAACTCAGTTAATGAGTCTTTTCAGTTCTATGTGTAGAAATGCAAAGAAAGGTAAATAACAAAGGTTAAATTTTCATTATCAGTCAGTCTCAAACTGTAAAAAAAAAGTTTTAAGTTGATTAAAACACTTATTTTTGAGCAGGTACACGTTCCTACAACCCAAACAGTTTGAAACAAAAAGTAGAAGACTACAGCCTTTTATTGCCCAATGTTTGGTCCCATTTCAACGTGCGGTTATGTGTTCACCTATTTCGGGCTAACGTGATACCTAGATACCTTACTCAACAGCCATTTTTTTCTTTTTATTGACCAAAACTTTTTCAAATACTGTATACAGTATTATAATGGTTGCTTGAGTTTCATTTCGTACAAAACTGCGAGTGTGACTCATTTCAACCAACAATTTTTTATTTAGTAAAATGTTTTTATTAAAAAATATTATTGAGTTGAAAAATGTGTGGAGTGTTTGCTATGCTAGATGTTACATTATATACAGTATAGATTTCTTTGCAAGGAAGTTTTGCTTTTTTTTTACAGAATACTGGTAATTCAAAGCATATCTTGCTGAAACGTGTAATCAGCAAAGTACATTTTAGCAGTATCAATAACTTTGCTTTGCCCAAGAGTATGCACTATCACTTTTAATACCTCCAGTTGTTTGGTTTTACAACCCTCTAATAGCATAGCATTTTGTGTGAAACTTCAATATTTGCTGCACAGTGTTAAGTTTGTGCTAAAATTTTGTCATAAACGTTTTAATGTTATATGCCATCTGACATACAGGTGAAAAGGTTATTCTAATTTTTTCTTACAAATGTACGAAATAATAACTGCATTAAATAAATGATGTATTTAAACGAATACCGTATTCCTTCGATTAAGAGCTGCAATTTTACGGTTTTATTGAAAAAATTTGAACTTTTTTCTTCGTAAATATGGTATTCTTGCCGTATTTAATGTTCCAATGAATGTAAACTAATGGTGTGTTTGTTCTATTCGTTTTACATTTGATTGTTTTATGGCCGCTAATAACGGTTTTGAATAAGAGCCGCGGCTCTTATTTGAAGGAATACGGTACCTCATTTTTTATAATTCAGTTGGCATTTTAGCTTGTATGTGCCAAAATTTAATTGCTTTGTAATACTCGCAGTTAGCACACATTTTTTTCGGTGAAGCGCGAATTCAATAAGCGCGAATGCTATGCGCGCTTAATCATTGGTAGCAGGCCCACCGACAATGATTAAGCGTGAAAATCTGTATGTCCGCTTTTAGTGTTACGATTAAGCGCGAAAATCAAATTCTGTGCTTAACATGTTATGATTAAGCGCGAAAACGGGATTTTCGTGCATTTGTACAAAACTTTGTGCGTTGTACAGTGCATTGCGGTGCGGTGCACAGTGCACATGATTAAGCGCGAAAATCACGTTTTCGCGCAATCATAACATGTTGAGCCAAAAATTAATTTATTCGCGCTTAGTATAACGGCCCATTTTTCATCCTTTGTTTTGGACAAAACTGCTGTATAAGGATTTTAGGGCAATCATTACTGTAAGTGCCATTTTTTTTTTTTTTTTTTTTGTGGTTGACAATTCCATTAATGGTTGTTCTGGTTTTTCAATTTCAATTGCTTTACTTTAACTCCATTCGTCTGGTGTATTTTTAGCCCCACTTCCATCTTCGTTCTAAAAAAACAAATTAAATTTGACTTAAAAAAGAAATAAAATAATAATTTTCACTGATTTCCAATAGCGTTTGACATTATTCTTAAATGAAAAAACTCCTCCCAAACGTTTAAGAACAATATCAAACAAACGCAATTGGAAAGTGATAAAATCTATTACTTTTTTATGTCTAGACAAGCAGTACCCGGGTGTATTTGCACTCGTATAAGCTGGTAATGTTAGATCTTAAACAGATAGAACCACCACCATGGTCAAACTTCACGTGATTTTCTTATCTTTGGTCGTGTTGCGTGTTGCGTGTGTTTGTATTTTTCAACATCGCATAATTAAAACGCAAAAACCTAGGACACGTATGAAATATGACTTTTTGAATGTCGTTACTGTAATCTTCAACTTCAATTGCAGCAAGCAATTGCCTGTTATTTCTTGTGTGCAGAAATGAATTTGCAGGTTGAAAGTAGAAAGGCACAGGTTATGCTTTAGAAAAGTCAAAAGGTGAAAAGGAGAATCCATCTACTGAAGCACATACGTAGTTTATTAAAGTGTTCTACTCAAGATTGTCAGTTATTGGTATGTTTTGGAAAATATATAATTTAAAATAACAATACGAAAGGTATGTACGGTACATACAGAATAAAGACAGCTATTTTAATTCTGATGAATGTGTTTATTGTTTGTAGTTTAGAGTGCCATTTGCCATTAATGTCACTGAAATCACTTTATTAATTGAATTTGCAGACATGATGTTATCCTTATAAAAAGTTGGAACTTACACAAGGTTGTGGCAAGTTTCACTTATAATCTATGTTACAGTCAAAACAGTCAGATGGGTTTTATTCACAAGACGATTCCCAATGATAAATGCTTTAAAGCCTCATTTTTTCTCAGAATTGCATCAAAATCGCCAATAATTGTAGCGGATTGGTTTATCCTTGGACTAATAGAGAAGGACTAGTCCTTCTCTATTAGTCCAAGGTTTATCACACACTAGATTTCAATAATTTTATTGTTAGAAGACAACTAAATTTTCAGGCAAAGTTGGTGAGGTGGGGAAGAAATTGTTGGAAGCCATTTTGTTAAAACGTAATACAACGACATCTGATTGGTTGTCGTTAAAACAAGTCCAAATTCCTGCAGGGAAATCAACTTTTATGACATGTCATAAAAAGGATGAGCAAATCAGATCCCAGGACCTGGTCAAACTTGCATTTTTGAACATGCCCTCTAAAGCGGTATCTTTACGTTTTACAGTCCACCCTTATACTTATGATGCCATAAGCATGGACATTTATAAGGAAAAAGTCAGGTCCGCAAACTCTATTATCATAAAGAAAGTGCGCATCGAGATACAGGTTTTTTTTATGTACACGTGTCGTAGCAATAACACCGTACCAACTTTAAAAAAGTCAACATAAGTTTACGAAATTGAAATATACTTTAATAAAGTGCAACTGTAAAATATTTTTCTCTAACTATAAAACCTGGCAATTTTTTGTGAAATAGTTGCAGTTTTCATGTAGTTTAGTTTATCCACCGGCATAAAAAGAAATACATAAAAAGATGTAAAATCAAACACGTGCTTGAGCTGTTTATACCTTGTTGTTGCAAGTTGTCAACGTTTTTCAATTTATTATCCCAGAGAGCAAGTCTAAATATGAGTTTTTTTTATTACACCCGATAACGCGCATGAGTCATTAAGAAACTTGTTTCCACTTAACGTGTGATTACAACTCGTAAAAGATTTATCTTAATAGACATAACATAAAATTCAGCACACGTTTTTAATAACTTGGTCAAGACCTTGCTTTTCCGTTACAATTTATCTAATTCTATCCAATCCTATTTTGCACGTCCATTATACAACTATTTGGACTTTTTATTTCAGTTTAATGCTGATTATTTTCGATTTTTACGAAGAAATAAATTAAAACTGTCATAAAAGCTAATTTTTATTGCATCTGTTTTCTTTTTATAACTCGACAGAAGCAAAAATGGCATTTTATAGTTTGCATCTGAGCATGGAGTCTGGAGTTATTCCAGATTGGCTTCCAACTGTGACTATGGTTTGTTAAGTGTGGGAGCTTTCGTAGCTTCAGTGTTTCATGTTTCAATTTAATTTTAATTAATATTTTGCCAACTTTTTTTTTGTGTTGTAGTTTTAGTATCTTACTTTTAATCTGCTTTTACAAATGGGCTCATTTGGCGATTATTTTAAGCTTTCCTGCATCTAGTCTATTGTCTTTCTAGAACACTTGTTTTTGTTTTGCTTTCTCACTCGGATGTGTTGGTAGCAGGGATGTGGTATCAGCATTCAGTAGCTCAGCATTTGTTGTGACAACAACAAGCATTGTCCATTACACTGGTTATTTTTAAGTCGTCGTATCTGCTTCAATGTATACAACTCGTAAAGTATTACCTTGTATGAAAATTTGCAGCCAGGAAATTAGTTTTGCTTTTCAGCACATTTTTTCAAAATAACGAGGCAGAACACGTATGCAAGAACAATCTAATGCTCTACGAGATTAATGGCCAGATATAAATTTGAAGGTTAAAGATGCAGGAAAGTATATTAGATGGCTAAGTAGTTTAGTGTGAAAGGATGGACTAAAATACAATGTGGCCGTAAGACGGCAGCCTTAGCAGATTGATCAATGAAAGCTCTCAATGACAGGAACTGCAAGCACATTGACCAAGATAAGAATGACGGGCAGGGTCTGTCTGCGCCCACAATACATTGGATGAGTTATCAGATTACAGTGCAATCCGGTCACAGGGCACTCGCACGTGCTTCACACTGAATCCAATAGTTTACTTGTTAGGAATCCATCTCTTATTTTACTCTCGCTGGCCAAAGAAGAGCTAAGCTCTGAAAAGATAAATATTAGATTTGTAATGAGAATTGAGAAGCCTATACTGACAATTTTCTAAGCTGGAGGTTGTTTTGGATTTTAGAATTGTAATTTTTTTTAAGTTTTTAAAAGATCGTTAACTTTTTTATTTTTTTATTTATTTATTATTTATTTTGAAAAAAATCTTAGATTTAATTTTCTTTCGTAATTAAAGTTTATATCCGGTGTACTGCGAATAAACTTGTTAATTCAGTCTAAGTCAATTAAATGTTAGCTTTATGGTAATTACCGGTCATTAGTAATTTGTTTTTAATTTAGGCAATTTATAGAGAAAGTAAAATAAATTGATTAACATGCGAGAGATGTTCTACAGGTTTATTTGCTGTAGATTTTAATTAAATTTAAATCCTCGTTAAAAAGTCATTAAAAAAATTAACTGTGCTGCTCATAATAGCACTTTTTAGGGCCTGTCCGAAATGCCGGTAGTATAAAATATAGTTTGCGAGAGTTTAGACTGATCTCAAGAATTTGGAATTTTGAAGTTTCTAGTAATAAAAAGTTTTGGCTTCGTTGTGAAGCTTTATGTTATGGGTTGCAAGACATCAGGAATTCACTCACTGTATAATGCAAAGCATAGCCTTGGGTTTGTGTAGTTAGACGTTTTTGAGTCAAACTAAAACAAAATGGGAAGAATTCCGAACAAAATTATTTTGATTAATTTGTACTTCATTCGTCACTGCTTCTTGAACTATTCGGCGAGCCCAAAAAAAACGGAAAAAAATTCTAAATGTCAGTTTTTTTTTATATGAAACCGGAGTTACTCGCTTGTACAAAAACCAGTAACACGAATTATCTTTTTTACCTGATTCACTTGTCAGAACACAAGAGCTAGAAGCTCCGTGAGTGGATGAAGTGAAGTGGATAAACAAGTTAAACGAATCGATAAGCAATCTGTAGGCACTTACGGCTTAACATAGGAGTGGTTTTATTGTTTATTTATTTAAACCACGAAACTTTAAAGTTTAAAAACAAAATTCAGTTACCGGTGATTACGCTTGAGTAGAGGGATTCAACTCCACTGTATTTCGGTATAAACTAATTTATTAAAATAAATTTTAAACTTTTTTACCACATGTTAAAACAAATTTTTTAAGCAAATACTTAAAGTTTGCTTAAATGAATATAAATTAGTAAAATAAACTACTTACCCTACTAATGCGCATGCGTAGCTGAGATCTAAATGATTGTTCATGCGAGCATAAGTTATTTAATAAAGTTATTTTAATGACATTAATGGCGCTCTAAAATTACAAACAATTAACACTTAACAAAAACCATAGGCCTTTTGATTAAACGATCATCTTCAGTGGTCAAAACAATCACATCGATTACATTATCGTTTTGACCACTGAAGATGATCGTTTGATCTTGGACATTCAATGTTTGATCGAAAGGCTTATGGTTTTTGTTAATTGTTTGTAATTTTAGAGCGTCATTAATGTTACTAAAATCACTTTATTAAATGTAAAAAAAAGCGCGCATTAAGATAGATGTTTTATAGGATAAGTTATGGAAAATAAGAGACACAACCTATTGCTAAACCTTAACTTCAGTAAAATGTGACGTAATGTCCTGAAGTGAAGACGAGGTTATCAGCTTAAAACCTTTAAGCAGATTTATGAAAACCAATTTGGACGCACCATTTTAATAAATGTTGTTTTTTTTTTTTTAGAAAATATATATATGTGTAGGGTTGATATTAAACAAAAAAAGAAACGCCATGTCTCCACACAGGTTAATTCGGTGCAGGAAGTTTATCACTTTAGTCAGAAGTATATCTGCTTTATCTAATAAGTTAGTTTCATTTGCACAGGTGGATGCACAATGGAAAGTTTTATTTGAAGCTATAAACTTTAGGAATGATTAGTTGTTATGATAGCTATTCTTTACTTCACTAGTTCATTATAAGTGAAGATTAATTGTTAATAGACTTTTCTAACAAAATTAATCTCCACTTGTAATGAACTAAAATAGCTAGTATTGTGACTAATACCCGAGCTTTCTTCCGCTGTGAAAGATTGATGGGTTTAATAATTTTTGTCACTGCAATAATGGGGAAACAACTAAACCGTTGAGAAAATGCTATAAATTGTGACGATCTCAAATCGACAAAGGTTTGCTAATTGCTAATAGAGCGTGCAATCAGTCCAATTCGCGCGAATTTCAAAGTTGCGCCGCCATTTTGCGGCATTTACAAATGCTGCAAAATGCTAAAATATGGCTAAAAGTAAGAATTAACTAATTCTTACCTAGAGGTTGTTAAAAAGCAATGAGAAAGATAAACACCACTGCGTTTATCTCACTTTACGAGGGTTACACTCGTGAATAAGGGGTAAAATCAGCCATTTTTCCTTATGACGTCATCAAAAGGGGGGATTAAGGGTCCCATGACCCTTAATCCTAATTACTCCTGGCACGAGAGTACTCTAGATTATCTCCCAGGATTTGAGGGATTCTGAAGGGAATCACTCCAATTGGAGAACGGCAAATACTCTCTTAATCCTTTTGCTAGTATAAATAGCAAGATTTCACCAGAAATCATTGCTTGCTTGTTTACCTTGGACTGAATTGATACTGATATGTTGATATGGACTGATTGCTAACCCCAATTAGTCCCAAATACGCTTTATGCTACAGTAGGTTTCTTGCCTAACCGTCACCCGTTAGGCGTCTAGTAGCATCTGATGCCTGACAGATGCATACTAAATGTCGATCGCCTCTAGTTGCAAGTCAGACCTTTTTTTTTAACGTGAGGGTTAAAGTGATCAAGTTAGCCAAATAAGTGGATTGGAATTGAGACAGTTTCTCTTTTCCTAATTATTTGTTGACAGAATTTAAGTGGTAAGTATTTAGTAAATCTGAATAGATTTACTTTTGGATCATGTCTATTTGATTGAGAAGAATTGAATAGAATTTATGGAACTTAGATCTGAATAGATCTAAAGACACAATCTTGAAATGCGAGTTAAATCAAAATCGATTTAAACTCTAATTTTTGGGGTAAATTGGAGACTAAAAGAAACACGTAAATCTGACTAGATTTACGAAGAATCCTTGGTAAATCTAATGTGAATAGATTGGATTCACCGGTACCAAAAATTCCCTTACCAGACGGTAATGGTATTGTGGTGATGCAGAAAAATGGCCAATGGTGAAGATTTAAGATGTCAGCCAGGAGTGCAACACAAAGGAACCACGAGGACCCAAAAATGGTGAAGGAAGGCGATAAAACAACAAATCCATGAGGCAAAGACAGATTGCGCAGAAATTATAACAACGCTGATGCGAAAACTGATCGAGAAATTGTAAGTAATGAAAAGTTTGCTTGTTTTGTATTTTAGTAGAGAGCTTTGAGCTCTCAATTGTAAGCATTAGTCACTAGGCAATAGCCATTTGTCGGCGTAGTTTTTGTATAATTGTTAAAGTCATATTGTCGGGGATAATTCATGCCTGAATTACTCCCTCTAAGACAATAAATTGTGCATATGTTTTGGTAACCGTGTGTCAATACTTATTTATCTCATTCACACTTGTGCAAGCTCGATATTTCAGCTGTTGGTTAAAATGTCTGGTTGAGGTTTAGGTCTTGTAAACTTAACCTTCTGAAGTGGTATTTCCACCCGAAATACCCACCCCAGGTCGACATAGTCACAAAATAATGTTTATAAGTAAAGCTTTACTTGTTTTGTGGGAAATTATTAGATTAATTCATTAGGTTGAATGAATAAATTAATCAATTGCTTTAGTTTAAAAAAAAAGAGTAAAATTGATGCAGTAATCGTAAAGTATATTTTCTGACTAGAATGCTTCTTTCGACTGAACTAATTATGATTTGGAAAGTTGTTGTTTTTATAAGAAAAGTTTGAAAGGCGACATCTGTTCCGAAATTTTTTTGTGTATTGTTTTGATATAACTCAACGTGGAACAACAACTTGAGCTTTGTTGTATTCCATATTTTTTGTTATTAGAAAATTGTACGAAAAAAATATTTTGTTCTTACTATATTAATTAAATTAAAGGGCTTGCTCGTAGTAAGAAAGAGTCTTCAGGTAATGAGAAACCATAGTTGATGAAATAATCTTGGCTTTTCAAGAATAATACCATAGAAATCGGATAGATTCTGTTTGTCTAACACTAACCACTATTTATCTGTATTTGTAGTCGAATTTGGATGTGCACATTCGTGTGTGCGTGAGACTCGATAAAAAATATTTACCAAAGTCTTAAAATTAACAAATTTAACTTTAAAATACGAAAATGTTCAAAATTACACATACATCTAAAAACCGGCGTTAATTTGTGTGTCGAAAATACTAGGCCAATAGTTTGATTACATTTTAGTGGAGATTTATGTGTTTGCTGTAAAGATTTGAGCTGCAGCGAGATGGCAGATTAAGTGAAAAAGTTTAAAATCATAAATTAGAGTAGAAATACGATTTTATTTAGCAGAAGGATAATTTGTGTACTGAAACTTTTTTTATTTATGGTTCAATTTCTCATGTTTAAGCTATGACACCTTTGTGAAGAAAATATTTTTTCTTATATTGTAAGTTTAAATGTGTTTTCCGCTGTTGTTTTGAAAAAAGCTTTGGCTCGTAATTTTAGGGAAAAAACAATTTATGGTAAAGCAGGAAATCCGTCCTGCCATTTATTCATCTGCCAAAGTCAAACAAAGAAACAATTACTGCAAGATTTTCACACAAAGCTTGAAATAAGAAGAAGAAATATTTTTTTGTAAAAATTTACAAGTTAAATTAAACAAATACTCAAAAGCTACTGATGATTAGCTTTTTTACATAGCTGTTTCCTTCTACCAGTTACAAGTTGCATTGTTTACCACTTAAAACACAACCAAAGTGTAATATGGGAGAAACTAATCTGAGCCCAAATTATGAAATTATTATTGCGCATTAAATTACGTATATAGAAATAATCGCCCTGGTTAATGGTTGACGCCATCGCCAAGTTATATAAAAATTGAGGGCTTACCGGCACTGCGTCAGTGCTATGCTAGCAAGGGTTGTAAGAGTGCCAAGTACTGCTTTCTTGGGTGCAAATCTGGCTACAGATCAAACAAAGTATGAATTACCGTATTCGTTGTTATCTTTCCTAAAAATGTAGGGAAAGTCTGGAGACGCAAAACTTTATTTTTTTTACTGTATTAATGAAAGAAAATAATTCAACATGAGATACAAAAGAGAAAAAATAAACGTCAAATTGGCAATGATGAAGCTATGTTCGGAAATATGACAGAACTAAATGCATACGACTTATTAAGACTTCACACTTTTTAAAATATCGGCGAATTTTATTGCGTGGAGTATATAGTATTTTGCATAATATCCATGATAATACTGTTAAAACTTCAGTCATAAGACGCTATTAGACTATAAAATGGCTTTTATATTAACCAATTAAGAAGATTAATGTTAAATACAGAACATATACCCATACGTAATCTAATTAGGCTGTTTCATTTTTGGTTTTACTAACCCTATATCGATTTTTGAATTTACAGTAGCAAGAAAAAAGCGTGTTTGGATCGAGTTAAGTTAAAGTTTGAAAGTGTTTAGTTTGCAATTTAAATGCGGCCTCTTAAAACAAGAAGAGAGCTATAAAATTGCGATATTCGTGAACCAGCAGCAGGAAAATTTAATAGTCATGAACGTGTCAAATGTAACTGAATCGGGAGTTTCAATTTTTATAGTGACATTACTTCTTGCATTTAAACATGTTAGTTGCGTTTAGTATTAATTATTCTTCGTGATAAGGCGTAGATAAAATGAAAAACTAATGCTTTTATCTCTTCAACGTGATTGCCTACACATTAAGAAAAATATATTGAATTTTTTGCTATATTCAGTTTGTAAGGGTTCAGGAAACGACACGTGGGTTCTTAGAGTTTAAGATCCATGACTTTATTTCCCTCATTTACATATAGGGTCCGCCAGTAGAACTTTCGGCTGGCCGGTGTTCGTCTACGGATGCTCCCGGGACCCGGGAGGGTTACACAGTCAAATTTTTAATACTAAAAAAAAAAAAAATGAACGGTAATAAAATCTATTGTAAAAGAAGCTAGCCAAATGACAATGTTTTTTAAATAAAAAAGTTAAATGTCTTGTAAAGAGAGTTTTATATTGTATTTTTTTATTCTCTGCCAGTTCTACAATTGTATTACTTACAATAGCGTTGAAAATCTCGTCTTTGCTGAGGTTTAAATTTGGGTAATTTAGATTTAAATCATATTCATTCTTTATCCATTCGTGTTGAATTTTTTTTCTTTCTTAACATTTCTCTTTTTTCCAATTGGTACATTTACTCTATAAAAAAGTAGATGTTGAAGTACCTTATACTTTTTATAAAAGCAGTAAAGATAGAAAAGTGTATCTTTGCATTGAACACACTTATTTGAAAATTATGATGACAGCTACGTTCGCGCAAACCGCAATTCTGTCTCAAGATAAATTCAAACGGACTGACGTCGACAGATACAGATACACTAAACGACATATTTTAAATATTCCAGAGGCATGAAATACTTTTAGTCGTAGGGATCGAATGCACCTAAAATAAGCTCTTTTTATTATAATTTATTTTGTCAACTTCTGATCCTTACTTGACTCATTTAAATCTTACAATTTCTCATTAATTCAAGTGGGATTGCTGATGTTTTTGTGTTGCAATGTAATCTTATAACAGAGGCAGCAATAATTGGTTTTGTAACAGAAGTAATAGAAAGCATTTGCTGATTAGTTTTTAACTGCTCACCTCGACGACAAAACATTTTTTTACTTTCCATAGATCGACTTTCTCATCATTTGCTATGCAAAAATTGCATTTAAGAAATGATTGGTTTAATATCCTTTCTGGATTTTTCAGATTTTTTTTTCTTAAACGGATGCAAAATTAATTGAATTATTAATATTAAAAAAAAAACGAAAAGAAAATAAGAACCTATTGATAATCAGTATTTGATAAATAAAAAAAAAAAACTCGTGGCGGAACTTCAAATTTAAAACACATTTCATCCGTAATAGTGCAAAAGGGGCTCCTTCATTCTGAAAACATGTTCTAGCCAGAAAGGCGCATTTTGTTCCATTGGGGCCACTAGGCACATGGGATTTTGGGGCCCCTTGTAGTCACAAAATAATCTAATAAAAGAAATTTTGCCTTTATTAAATTAGTTTATTTTTTCTAACATGTTCATAAAATTAATGAAAACTCACTTCTAATTTTAATTTTGCTGCAAACTACTCACGTAATTATATCTTAGCAGTTTGTGGCACTGTCCCGAAACTAGCAATAATAATTATACCATACTTATCCTAACCAAATTAATTAAATTACTGGCTCTGATCAGTTGTAAAAGAAAGCAATATAACCACAACAATAACACTTGTTCGTTGTTTTGCTCAACATTTCACAGGTTTAGTTATTTTTATGATAAAATTCATAGTTTTTAACGGCTAAAAATTGTTATTTTCTTAGATAAATATCTTAAAACTTTACTTTACATTTAAATTGAGAGTTCTAGCAAGATGTGTCAAGGGAGTCCTACGTTTTGCAGGAAAGTGTTCGCTTTCAAATTTATCGAAATCACATCAATAAAAGTACAGATCACCAAAATTATCATTTTCTAATCAACGCGGAAGAAATTTACAATACCTTTATTGTAATTGTAAATAGTTTAAATTCAAGAAAGCATACCAAATTTAAAGTCTTATTATCATTGAATACTAATTCGTGTTTTATGCGAGAATGAGCTCGATCATGATTTGATTTGATAGCTCTCTCCCCCTCCCCCCTTCCAAAATTACTGTTCATGTAACTTACTGATTGGGATGAATATTTTACATAAAGTTTTCTCATCAAAATCGCTGTAATGAAATTATTTGTGCACTGAAGCATCGACAGGAAAACATTTTAAAACTAAAACCACTTTAATTTTGAAACTTAATGAATTACGTGATTAGTATTCATGATTATAGCTTAAAATTAAGGTTTTATTAGTTTAAAAAGAACCGTTTTGAGGTTTATGATTTAAGAGTCCAAGCCCAACTGGTCACTTTCTTACTGTTACTGCTGGTGTGATCTTAGAATTAAATATATTATAATTTGAGAGATTTGAATCTTTAGCTACACTTTGTAAGAAGGGAAAATTTGGTTAATTTATTGATTAAAGGCCCTTTTTAAGCTATGGTATACTTATATACCAATGTTGGTTTGGTGAATAGTGAGGTTAATTGCAGTTTAACCCAAATTTGCGCTGCAAGTTGTTAGAACTAGCATGAAACAACATTATGAGGTCAAGAAGGTTATATACATACTTACTAGTGTGCATTTTATATGTACTGTATTTTCATTTAAGATGCAATTTAGAGTTTAAATTTAATGACAGCAACATGTGTGTTTTCTTTGAATTCACTTTACAGTATAATGCTAGAGAAAATGTTCTTATTTTTCCATTATACGCAACAAAAAAAAACTTGTCCTAAACTTTTGAGGAAAAAAATGATCAAATTTTAATTTAAAATAAGAGCAGAGAAAAGATATATATATATGAGGATTTATATACGAAGAAAATCAATAGAAGAAATCAATATCTTAGCATTTTGTTATTGTTAATATCCACATTGCAGATATTCTGTATGATTACTATTAAAGTTTAGGGTCATTTCTTACAGATTTCGTCCATTTTTTTATTAATATTTTTAGATTCTACTAAAATGTTAAAGGTTATAGATAAAACGTGCATTTATTTCTCTCTTATTACATTTATTTTCTTTTTTGTTTATTTCTAGAAAGTTTCTGTTCCTCTTGTTACGTCCCAGATTCATTATTCCAAATATTTTTTTGGCTTGGATACTGCAATAGCTGTTTAAATCCTATCATTTACGCAAAGTCGAGTCGTGATTTTAAGCGAGCGTTTAAGAGAATTCTTCGGTGTCGACTAAGTAGACAATCACGGAGTGATCATTTGCCCTCGTCATCGTCAGTTACATGGCAAAGACAAACCGTAGCAGTAAAATCAACTAATATCAATGAGAATAGATACCGAAAAAATCCCACCATATTGACAGTTGGCACTTCTGATGAAGACTTGAGCGTGGAAAGGGATAAAGGAAGTCGTGCAAAAATAAAATCAGCAAGGATTAATGGAAACACCACTACTTCCATCAACTGATGTGCCATAAAACAGTTGTCTGTGCCAAGCTCAATTGTTTTCAACTTACAATAAAACCCATTGCCAATGTTTTTCTTTTAAAATGTAATGTTTTGTTTTCTTTGAGGAGATTATTAAAAATACCGTACTCAAACAATAATGCGGTAGTCTGTATTGTGATGGAGATTATTGTTTAAAGAATGGCGAAATGTTTGAAATTACAGTGTAATAAATGCGTAGCAGCAACTGTAGAATTTGTAGTTTGTTCCTATGATTTATATCTGACGAATGTGGTTATTAGACTGGTACAGCGTGTTATTAATGTCAGATTATTTATTTTCATTTTCATTATGTTTTTAGAAAAATTGTTTATTGTCAATAATTATTTTTATAATGTTATTTCTTTTACTTTTTTAAAATTTGAATCAACTTTGAGCAAAGTTTTTACGGAGTATTATATTTTCTTTTATTTTAATCGTAATAAAAGCGTAAGGTAGACGTTAACAAAAAGGCTCTTGGCATTTAAATTTAAGCCATTCAAATGTTTGAAATGTTGCATAAGTAAATAAAGACACAAGTATGACTTCCAAATGTTCTGTGATGACGCCATCAGCATCGTTAGAAAAGAAATGTTGCCGCCATATTGATGAGGTATTTCTATTCTAATGTGGATGTTGGCCATCAAAGACAAAAGTCATCGTTTTGCAAATCCAACTGGTCGTATAAGTCGGTGTTACTGTTTCTGTTTCTTAACGTTATTGTTAAACAGCTACTTAAAAGCAAAATTTTTTTTTCTCTTTTCTTTTTGTCTTACATTGTTGACAATTGTACGTGTATAAATTTAAAAAGAAAAAAGAAAAACTTAGTTACATTTAATAAATTTAAAAAAGCATGATTTATTGTAATTTTAATCTAAATTGTAAGTTATTTTTTGTAAATATTACAAAGTATGTCTAATTGTAGATTTCTTTAATGCTTGATAGCTTAGATTAAAATTATTACATACATTTTATTTTATTTAAAAAAAAAATTGTAATTAAATTAATTTCAGATATGTGTTAATAACATTAGTGTTCATCAAGATCTGTAAAGTTTATGAAAGAAAAAGTTAATCGTTCAATAAATTTATTTTATTTTCAATTTATTTGCATTAGTAATGAAAACAACGAAATGTAAATTATGCTATGTTTAATTAAACCTTCGTCCAAGATTTGCCTATCTTTACTGCTTTACTGCTCGGCATCGGCATTGCGCGGCGTCGGCACTTGTTCCTGCCATCTATTGGACTAAACGTGAACCACAAACATAAAAGTAAAAGTTATAGCAAGATAAGGCCGAATTGGTTAACCGGGCTATCGGTGAACCTATCCAATGCCCATTCGATTTTGCGGCTCAAAGGAATTTTTTTTTTTGGTTTTAGGGTCCAACAAAGGAAAATCGCCAACTTTAAAGTTTAATTTAAAATAATTGACAATTCCAAAGCTGACTTTGATAATTTTTTTTGCGGATGAAACATAGAATCAACACTAGTAAGTCACAGTACTAAGATAGCTTGCATCTTCCTTTTTTGCAGTACAAGTAAGCCAGAAGCCAACAATTTCATAAATCTAATGTGCAGTGTGAGTGTGTTTTCCTAGTTTTTTCAATTACTGATAATCTTTTTTATTTGTAAAGAAAAATGAAAACAAATGGAAAAATGTCAAATAATAAAAATAAGAGAAGATTAAGGACGTCTACTGAAACTGGATAATTGTGAATTCATGTGTTGTAATTTCGACCTACTGTGTTACCTCTCTACACAAGCATTGATTGATCCAGAGGTCATGGCCACTCCCCTGGACCAAAAATTCACATTTAGGCCCAAAAAATTCCGTTTTGATAAAAAATATTTAAGTTGTCAGGAACATGGGTTTCCACTTAATATTTAAATGTATGCATGCGCGGATCTTGCGCATATATTATCTTCAACTTCAAACTTCTCTCTATTTTTCTATTTTCTAACTTTTTCATCTTTACCCCCCCCCCCCCCATCTCTATTCTTAATTATGCACCATGTGGTTTGATCCTCTGATCATGTGATTAGAGCATTTATCTAGCTCTTCCTAGCTGTTTTCTAGCACTAGTTGCCGGGATCTTATTCCATTCACATCACCTTCCGGTGGCTAGTCACCACTCTACGCCTACGGCCGGCTAACCTAAACAGGCGCTGGCCGGACGCACATTTCGGGCAGTGGTCGCACATTTCGGGCAGTGGTCGCCACCACACCAATCTACTGGCTGCTCCTCTAAGATCTTACATGTCAATTCATCTTCTGGTTTATTTCCTTACCCGCCATGCCACTTTTTAAGGATCCACTGTGACATTCTTCGACCCTTGCGCTAAAGTTATTCATCGTGGACATTCTTTTTTTAAACTCACAACAAACGCAAAAAAACCAAATCTTAAATAATAATATATTGGTACACAAAGAACCGGAGTTGCTGAACTTCCTGAAACCCATGCCATGATGGAAGCCATTTTACAGTACTCTACTTTCCTGCATTTCCCGTGCACTTATACCGCGCATTATTTTTTTCCTGTAATTCACCCATGGATTGTGACAAAGTCTTGACCAAAAATATTTAAGTCTTGACCAAAAATGTTCAAGTCTTGATAAAAAATGTTCAAGTCTTGATAAAAAATGTTCAAGTCTTGATCAAAAACATCCAATTTTTTATCAAAAACATCCAATTTTTGACCAAAAACATCCAATTTTTGACCAAAAACATCCAATTTTTGACCAAAACATCCAATTTTTGATCAAAAACATCCAATTTTTTATCAAAAACATCCAATTTTTGACCAAAACATCCAATTTTTGACTAAAAACATCCAATTTTTGACTAAAAACATCCAATTTTTGATCAAAAACATCCAATTTGTGGCCAAAATCTAAATTGGAACCAAAAACATCCAATTTGTGGCCAAAATCCAAATAGTGATCAAAACATCCAATTTGTAAGTGAAGTATTTGCTGTCTTGTAAGAGAACACAGTTCACTTCATATACAAAAGGTAAGTTCCAACGGCTGTTCCATCTGACTTGTCATTTTAACTGTAATTTTCTAGAGCCAAAATAAAGAGATGCTATTTGGCATTTAAACTGATACAACTAAATTTATTCTCATTCAACAAAAGAGAGAGTTGCCTAGAAACTACTAGGCAACTGTAGTTACATATGCGCATCGTAATAAAGTCTTGTACAATAATTGAAAGCGCGAGATTTGGTAGTTATGTATTAGTACATTCACGATAATAATTTAGGGTTAAAGATGGAGTCCGAATACATAACAGTAAGAAAATAATATTTTGAGAATAACCGAAACCCTCGGTTGGATTTTCATAGCCGGTTTTACGATTTTGGTTTTTCATTAAAAAATTGCGGTTTTTGGTTTCGGCTAAGCCGCAATCCCAAACTCTAGTAGACTGTGGATGATATGGCGGCAAACAAACATGCTTAACCGTAATAAATTACATTTTACTTTTATTCTTTATTACTTTTATTTACAGATAGAATTCGGATAACTTACTACTGGCACGTGAAAAATTGGTGCGTGATGAAGAGCAAGAATGGGGCGAAGAAATGTGAAAAACGGCTAAAAATGTACAAATTAAACTGGGTAGTGGCTAGGTAAACCCCGCCAACCAACTTGCAAAATCTCTAAGGAATGTAATGTTTTTTTTTTTTCTTTTAGGAATTGTGCAAATAATTGAAACTTGCATATGAAATTAATTTATTTGAAGCTGACTTTTCAAATTGTATTGTTTTATGTAAAATATATATATACAAGTACGGTAACTTATATATATATCTAGTTGTATATGGTTTCTAATAATTGTTTGTTTCAATAATAATTGGATATGAATTGCAATTACTTTGCGTTATTTGCGTGTGGTGAATACAGGTTTTTTCTTATTTACGTAGTTAATTGTATATAGTTAAAATAGTTTTTCATTAAATATGTCATTATTTTTTTTCTTTTTAGCTTTGTATGTGAAAATAGTTATTGGATGCTGCCAATGTAAATAACTGAATTGAATTTGATATATATTTGTTAACTCAATTTGCACTGTCGTGGTATTTTTTAATGTCTTTATTTATCCTCAAAAGTCAAAACAAGTGTTGTTATTTAGTGTTGTGTTATCAATTTTAACGTTAAGTTTGTTAGTTGCTAAGTTACAAAACATTGTAACAAAAATGCTGCTTCTTTGTTCCAATTCGTGCACTTGCTAAGTGTGTTTGTGCATTAAAAGTTTGTTTATTTCTTATTTCGCTACGAGAAAATTACAACAAGTAATTAAATTAAAATAATAATAATGTTTTTGCGTTGATAATTCCAAGGTGCAAACTGAGAGGAAAACATGGTGGCTGACATCTAAATTAAAATCTAGAGAAGATTTGTGCAGAAACTAGGAGGATGAAAAATAAACTTAATTTATACAGTTTCATATTATATAGCTGCAAAAATCACACAAGAAATTTACACAAGATGGCAGTATGCAGCAGGAAGTTGTAATATTTCTAGCATATTCTGCGGGCATTTTTGATTGGATATGCGAATGAATCTACGTTTCTTTCTTTTTTTTGCATTTTGTATTTTTCGCGTGATTTTGCTCACTTCGTTTCCTCAGGAGGAGGAGGAAACATGCGTCAAATTGAGGTGAGTTTGTATTTTAAGCACTTAGGCTTTTATTAATACTGTAGGTGTTTTTTTTTTTTAGTACTTTGTTTCCGGTTCTTTGTTAAATACAAGTTTTTTAAGTCCAAACTTAAAAAAACTCAACATTAGCTTTTGGATTTTTGGACTTTCAAGTTAGTTTATTTTCGACAAAATGACTCGGCTTTTAAACACAATTTTATTAAAAATAAAATACACTCTTACATTTAAAAAATTTTAAAAAAATTTTTGTAAGAAGAAAAAAATTGCAAAAAAAAACATAACAGGCCATTTATAGGATTACTTTGTCTCCGATAAACATCCTTCTACGGGACTCCACCGTTTTACTATCCGGAACCCAGAGTATGCCAAGCTCTGGGCCCAAAACGCGTCCTGCAATGTCTTCCTAATGATGTAAAGGTGTTAATTTTTATTTACTTAGAAATGTTTAATTTTTTTTATTCAATAAGAAAAAATAAATAGAGCCCGTTCTACAGAAAGTCAAACTCCTCGTTGATGAGGCTAAAATGTTGATCCTCAATATACTTTCTTTACAGCGGATTTAACTATTTCTCCAACGGACTCAACTTTTTCTTCATCGGGATTAATTTTTTCCAAAACGAGATCAACTTCTTTCGAAACTAATCCAGTTTGGAGTTCTTCGGTTGCCTTGTCTTTATCCATGTTTAAACGATCACTAGGGATGATGAATACCTTTGGCCTGTAAAACCTAAAACTGAATAAATTACTAATAACCACAAATTGCGCACATTAAAAGTAAAATATGCTAAAATTTAATGCACGACATTCAAATAAATATAAATACAAAAAAAAAATACGTTTATTAAATATATGAATAAGCTAAAATGTAACTAAAGTTTAAAGCCAAAAACATAAATGCGCAGATTCAAAAATAAAACCGTGGTATATATTAACAAAGGAATGCACAACTAAAACATGTGAAAAACCACTAAAAATTCACGCTAAAACAAAGACAACACATTTTGGAGAATATCGCTGTACATCATGTACAGAAAAAGCGTATTGCATTTCAATTTAAAACAAGAGAATACAAAACTTAATGATCAATTATACCTACATAAAATGCTGAGCCTGCGCTCTCCACGTCTGATCACCTAATGAAATAAACTATGTTAAAAATTAGGAAATTCAAATTTTTATGCTACGCGCGCTGATTTGCCTGGTTTCGAGCTGTCACCTATTGGAAATAAGTCACATAAAAATAAAAATAAAATATAATATAATGGCGCTTTAAATCGAAGATTTAGTGGGTATTAAGTAAAAGTAACACTGTAGATAGTCGAAGCAATGGCGGGAAGACAAGAAGCACGCGTTGTCTTATCACCTATCCAGCAAATGTTTGTTCATTAATGAAGATATGATAAAAATAAACATTTTCTTCTGTATATATTTTTTTTTAAATCAGTAAAAAAAATTTTGTCTGAACTTTCCATCTTCAATCATTACACTTCTCTCGGTTTCAAGTGTAATTTTAATCAGTTCTGCTTTTACTTCAATTTCTTCTAGTGTTTCTATCGATTCAACAATAAACGCCCTCAAAAGTTCTGCACCTGGCCCTGCACCTCAAATTACACTTTGCTTTGCAATGAAAAAGCAGTCTTGAGCTAGACTCGAAATTCGGTAAATGGGGAGCCCAAGGCTGAAAATACAATATGGGCATACCACGGCCCCACTCGCCTCTTTCCTGTAGTCGCTGCGCCAGTATAGATGGATGTTGATTTGTAGATGAATATTTGCAATATTGGTAAATTGCCTGAATGATAGCTGGCAAACACAAACTACTTTGTTTTGGTTTGTGGCGACCTCTAACATTGATTAAACTCAACATAACATTGAAGTGCGGTGGCTCCTCGGATGTCCCCTCAGTTGGCCCACAGGCGATATAAAAAAAAAAAAAAAATGTTATCTTAAACAACGGCATTTTTTCTTTTTAATTTTAGTTGCTGTGGAAAACCAAACACTTAGAAACCAAAAACTTAGCCATGCATTTAAAGTGTAAAAAAAATTAATTGCCTAAATAGTTTAAATAAAATATCAGCACCGTCATTTTGTTTAACACTTCCAAAAGTAAGTTATTCCATCTAATAAAAAAAAAGTATTCCTGATACAATTCCTTCCGTTTTACTCCAAGTTCCAATAAAATATTTCCCATAAAAATACGTCGGGTCCCAAGAAAGAATGAGAGAAGAGCGCCTCAGTCTATAAACCGCCTCTGATTACCAATTCCAATGCTAATAAACCAGTTTTTCATTTTAAATTTTTTAAATTATTTGCATATGCAATAATTAAACTCCAGAAAAATTTACTGGGACAAAAAAAGTCCTTTTTGGCTCTCTACGACGTTCCAACATGGCCTTACTGCATCTTTGCCTCGATCTTTATAATGCCTAGCTGAAATGTAGTTAATCTTTTAAACCACAGATGACACTACTAACTCACAATGTCGTATTGGTCTCTAATAAGAATGAAAAATATCTTAAAATTTTCGTTAAGTCTGCTTTTTATGCAACTCATAAAAAAATCTCACTGATGAATTATTTAAGCTAATGCACGAAACCTCAAGTTGAGAAATAAACTGAAGCTGTGAAAACGTTTTCCAAATTTATCACCAGGTGTCATTCGATCACTGACATCAGAAACAACTGAAAAACGACAACAAAAGAAGAGAATCATGGTCCAAGGAAATATATGGTTGGAAAAGTGTTTTTGCAATTAATAATTTGTTTGACTTCCGGCTCCTCAGAGTCCGGGCCATTCGTATTTTCATCCAGAAATTAGGTGGCAGGAGTAGACAATAAAACCCTTTCTCAAATTAAATGAAGGTCCTGGATCAAGAGTAGTTTTTCAATCATTTGTTTATTTAAAACTTTAAGTACTAGTAAAACATGTTTATAGACGTGGACATGTTTATGAACTTTAAAGCCGTGGCAAAAATCATGCGGCCCTCGAAGTGTTGGTGCTAAGACTTAAATATAACCACGTGTGACTGCAATTTTTCTTTGTATTCCCTTTCTTGTCTTCGTCAGATGTTTGTTTGTCTTCTCCAGACTTTGGTTGGTGCAAAGCAAAGCTAGATTCATGGGTGCATTTTTGACAGGCTCCTGTTCTTAGTTCCAAAATAATCGCTTGCCTCTTTTATTTGTGTACATGGTCACGTTTTGTATGTATACGTATAAACCAATAAGGTTAGTAGGGACTCGTGGATCAATAATGCGTTTCTGTGTTTGTACTTTATTTTGTTCTTGAAAGAGACCCAAGAAGAGACCTCATCATCATAATAAGTGGCACAAGAAGTATATAGTAAGCTTAGGTTACCGGTAATAACAATACATTAGTTCAGTTATATTTGCTGTGTGTGTTGTGGGGTTATTCATTTGCTTGTGGCTTGCTTCGTAACAGTTTTGGGATCGCTTGTTTGGCTTTTTGGTGCTTTTTTGTGTTTCATTTCAATTTTTTTTAAATGGAAATAAACTATCATTATTTTCCAATTCATACCATAAAGTTGTTATAAAGATCTTCAAACCCTTAAAACGAAAACATGCGCTTACGCCAGTCAAGTTCCAAAGAACATTGAACCCACTCTGTCGTCAGTAAAGGTTGCGCTAGGTTACCGCCCTTTACACTAATCTGAGGAAGACAACAAAAAGAAACCAAAGATTGTCCAAGTTCTGGTGATTAAGACCGCAAGCAGTTTTAATTAAATCTTATTGTCAACACGGTAAGCATTAAATTATTGTTTTGTGAATTTGGTTTTAATTGTTAGTCTATAAAATATTTTTTTTCTCACTACTTCGTTATCAAGTGACCCGTTTATCATTACTGCGTGTGCTTGTGTGGTATTTTCTATCCGGATGATGAGATAGCAAAAAGAGTGCATTTCTATGTGGTCTCTTGATAGCAATAGCACACATTAGAGGTTTGCATTTCACTTCTGTTTGCCTATAGACGAAAAAGAGATTTTTCTCATCACAAAATAGACGAAATGATGTTGCTTCAACTATAAGATGGGATGTGCAGAGCTTCTGTTGTCATGGTAACCTATTTCCCATTTAACTTTTTTCAGATGAAGGTGTACGACATCATAAAAACAAATTCTTATTTTTACCTGTAAGTGCTGCGATGAAAGTTGAAATCATGTTATATGTTGCATATAGTTCATAGTTTAAATTGTGCAATTTTACTTTGAAAAGTTGAAATTAATTCCATTAGCAACATGAGCTTAAGAGAAAAATTCTTTGTTGGTTTCCAATGACAATTACATTACAATTTTATTAATTATTATTTAGCTGGCTTCTACTAGGATCAAATAAATCCACTGCCGCTTTATTTGATAGTTTGAAGCCCACAGATTTTGTGAATAAAAACATTAAATACAGTTTCACAAAAAAATAGTCATGAAAGAATTCTTATAATATTTGCCACTATACTCTGTTTCAGAAAACTTGTGACAAACTCCCATTGGTTGGGCATATCACAAGCTCAAGGATACATATAACTTGACCATGTGATCATTCTCAACCAATAAGGAAGAGTTACATTTAAAAATGGCAGTTTAATATTCACAAAAATATTCTTAAAATAAATTATTAACCACATACAAATAAATATAAAAATAAAATTTTAAAAAGTTTAAAATTGAACATATTTGAAGTGGTCAGAAAATGAATTAGAAACTGGAACTGAAAGTGGGTCCAAAACTGAACCCAGACCAAGCTAACCGGTCAAGGTTGCTTCTAAAAATAATCACTATTGGTGCTATTGTCGATCAGCGTCTTCTTGTGGCAAATAAGTGCATTTTTTGCACTACTTTTCAATTGTGCGTTTGTAACAATAATGTAATGGCTGCGGACAGGTCAATAGCCAATGGGAGTTTGTCATAAGATTTTTGAAACAGAGTATAGCTTTGATAATGTTATCTCTAGCTTTGACGACCAATGAGGAGGGCGTTACAAATCGGCCATCGTTCATCCGACTAATCCCGAAGCGCATAACAAACCCCAATCGCCTTCGGATTGGTGGCTGGATTCACCATTTAGATAATGCACGCCTTGTCTTTTGCGCCATCTGTTGTGGATTTTTACAAAGCTAAATACCAATGGCATTTTGATCATATTCAAACTCCTCATGGTCGTTGCTCTGATTTTCTATCGGTAAATTCTCTCATTAAATATACCTTGCGCTTGAGTAATGGTCACAATTAGATCAGCACTCATCTTTTTGCCAGATAAGATCTTATCAGACAAAAAAATTGTGCGAACCTAATTGTTCGACCATTACTCGGCGCGCTCGGTATATTACTACTGAGAATTACATTGCAATTTTATTTATTATTATTTTGCTGGCTTCTACTAGGATCAAATAAATCCACTGCCACTTTATTTGATACTTTGAAGCTCACAGAATTTGCGAATAAAAACATTAAATAAGGGTTACACAAAAAAATGTCATGAAAGAATTTTTATGAAAATCGCACTCCTTTGAAAACAAATCATAGAATTCTTGAAATTTTTGCTGCAATTTCTATTCCCTCAGAACAATCGCTCAAAAGTCTTTTTTTGCAACCCTCGAAATAAAACAGCAATATAAATCCATTATTAACTTCTTTTAGCGTAACTATGGTTATTTCTAGACATCTTATGTTGACATATTAAAGAATACGCGTAAATGGTTATTACCCAAAACGTTTTCGACCATTGCAATCTTGTGAAATGGTAACCCTAGCAATTTGTTTATAGTTTATGCGAAGGGTAACCAGATTGGGAATTGTCGTCTTTTCAATAAAAATAAAAATAAAAAATAAAGATAAAATTAAAATAAAAACACAAAAACAAACCGGAGGAATAAAAATCCAGTTGCCACTTACTAATGTTAGTTGTGTCAACGAGGGGATTGGGATTGTAATGCATGTATAATTATACAAAAGTCTAAGTACCGTATTACTGAGAAATTTTTTTACCAACTTCCAATTCCAATAGAAATTTAATTTTATTTGTTTGTTTATTTATTCACATCACTATTTCGACTTAACATGATGATTCGAATGCAAATGCTTGCTCGAGGTATTGAGCCATTCATTCAAGATGCGTTCCGTGGACCGAAACTTAAAAGGAAAAAAAATATGCTTGAATGTTCACAAGAATTTCAAGCAAAAAAATTATTTTTAAAAAGCATTCAACACGTGAGGACTTTTTTTTCTTATTTTTTTCTTTTTTTTTTTTTTTTTTTTTGTGGGGGAAAGAAAATAAACACCTTGCGACATTGATAAACTGTAATAAGAGTTTTATTGTATAATAAACCGCACATTTTTTAAACTAAAATATACATTTGTTTGTTTTTTTTTTCTTTAAAATATTGATAACAAATATAGTAGGCGCATTCAGTATGTAATTAAGACTAAACAGGTATTTAAACTCTCTGTCTCGTTCTCACTTGAAAAATGGCGGCCAATTTAGTCTGTTTTCAGTAGCAGTGAGCGCACGCGACAGGTTTTATTGTTTAAATGTCGTGCGTGTGCTCACTGTTGTGACTGAAAACAAACTAAATCGACCGCCACTTTTTAAGTAAGATCAAGACAAGCAGTTCAAAAAACAATTTAAATATGTTGTATAAAATGATGCTTAGTTTAAATTATTTAATTACAAATGTGTCTACTGTGTTTGTCTAAAGTTTTTCAAAACAAAATTGATGTTCAATTCTGAAATTTAAAATATACACGTATATTAATTCCATTTTAAAACAGATCAATTTGATAATTTTTAAATAAATTTGTTTTCTTCAGACGATTTGAAATTCATAAAAATAAAAAAATTCAAAATTTTACTTGCAATTGCGAATCGCCATGTAATTTCTTCTTCTCTTCTTACCTTTCCCTGTTGAAGTTTAATAAACATGGAAGATGCTGCATACCGTTTTAATTTGATTTAATTTTTTACTCGAGCTTTTTGTCAATACATTTACTTTCCCACTGAAGTTGCACCTTGGGCCTCATTAACAATGTGTGACGCGCCAATGACGCAGCAAACCATCCACACAACCGCTATATAACCCCATGCTCCTCATATTGGATATGCACCAGATCATCTCTTTTTACTGATTCTTATTGCACGTGAATTTCTCTCCAGGTAAGCCAACATTATTTTTCCTCCAACATTTGCAATCATATTTCATATTTCTATTTTAATTATGATAAATTAAGCGTTATTGGACCATAGGTAATATTTCATTGTAGATTTATAACAAATTACTAACAATACTTAAATGTCTTTGCTATATAATACTGATATAAATTTATAATTCTCTGGAGGCAAATCTTTACAAACTTTATTAGTGATTGGTTATGACGTGACACTGTAACCAAGAGTTCGTGGAATGCTAGTAAACTGTCTTGTTTGTCGTGATAGTAAAACTAAATTGGATAGCTCTATTAGTGTATTAGCAGAAATTAAACAAAGTTGGTTTTTCATTTTGATAGTTGATATTAAAAATTTTATATTGGTATTATATAAAAACCGTTTATTAAGATATTAAACGAGTCATTTGGGATTTAATTGAGTTTAGAAAAATCAGTGCAAAGACGTAAACATCCTATAAAAAAACTTTTCAAGTAATTAAGTGTCAAAACCACCCGCAAAAGGTTTAACGTATTGACATTGATAAGCTGAAATAAAGGCAACAAGGTATTTAAAATCTTTTGAATAATTAAAGTATAATTGCGTTTCAGAATTTAAAAAAAGAACAAAATCAATCTTAATTTGCAATCGCTGTTTTGAAAGGAAATAAAAATAAAAAAACACAAGACACGAAAATCCAGTAAATCTTATTTTTAAACATTTTTTCTAAAATTGATTTAAAATTTCATTTGTCAACTAGTACCGAATTTAACGTTGCGCAAACAAAATATTCAAGTGTGCTGTAATAAATTACCCGCCTTCTGGGTGTCTTTGCTGCAAAAATTTTCTATGACTCTGTCATACAATATTGCAATTTTTGTTATTTTATTAAAATACTTTTTTTTTTCTCAAAAATTTAATAAAAAATAAATGAAACAAAAAATAAATGAAACAAAATGGCTATGTATATAAGCATACAACTTCTCAGCCAAAATAAAGTAGAAAACTTATTATTAAATTAAATGATTGGATGATATCACATGTATCCATCAATGTGACATTATGTGTTATTCAATTAATTATAAACTGTAGATCGAATTTTTATTAGTAGAGAATGATAGCTATAAATGACCGCAGTAATTATGTTTGACTTTGGATAGATTTATACTTAATCCCCCTCTTAATTCCGAATCTTTCTTGACCAATCTGTGAGCCCATCAAAAAAACTCATTTTGCCAGCATGAAGTAAACCGGCTCTTAAGTGCAAGGAAAAGCATGTGTCATTACACAGCTTTCCGCAGCCAAGTCGGCTAAGTCAACGTGTGCTCAACAAAACACGAACAAATATCCGAAAATATGCCTAACAGCGGTATAAGAAAATCTAATAATACCCTCCAATCGACACAACAACACGAATGTTAAGCAAGTTGCCTCGAGTCAATTTTTCATTGTACAAACAAAGCGTCATATTAAAATTAAATGGACGGGCAAAACCAAAGTTTTAAGCAAACAAAATTAATGCCTTATCAAGCAAAATCAAGCAAAATCAGTGGCTTACCGATACCGGCCGTACCCGGGGGTCCACGGCAAATTGGGTTAGACTTAAAAAATGGAGGGAAATGAGGGGGCCCAAATTTTGCTGTCGCGGGGGTCCTTAGTACGCCATTGAGTAAAGTTTTTTTTATATAGGTGCGTATAATAAGTATTAATCTTTGTTTTACCTTGGTGTTGGTTTTTCTTTCTTTTTCTTTTGATTTCTATTGCTGCAACATCGCAGCGTTTATAATTCTTTGTATTTTACGTAGCATAAACACTCCAACGTTAAAATGCAATACGCCACAATTCACAGTTTTGTGATCTTGCTTTTAATCGTCTTCTCCTGTACCGTTGGAGCTGCTGCCCAAAAGAGTGTAAGTTCTATTATAAATTCTCTCTGAAGTTTTCTTGCGATTTAGGTAAAAAGATAAAACTTTTCCCCTTACAAATTGCCTTTCTAAATTATATAAAAGATTCTTAAAAACTGTTTGCGTGCGAAATTCTTTTATTTGCAGTTTTCATTTTTAATGCTTTATTTAACTTTAAATTTATATAAGAAAAGAGTTGAGCACAAAACACCTAAGAGAAAATTGATTTTTTTTTTTTACCTTCATAACAAAAGGAAAGAATTATGCGGTTTTATTGCGTTATTGCGCATTTAGTTATAATAGCTGCATTTGGAAGTAGAACACAGCGAAAAAAGCACATCTAATCCGTGTTTTAGCATGTTCCACGCTTCTTGTTTTGTAGATAGGCCAGATGGGGGTCCAGATGTGCATCAGCTACGTTTCTACTTCGAATGTACCTATTGAAAATTGATGTTAGCTCTTAATCCCATATCACATTTCTTCCAAAATGTGCTTTTAAAGTTTCTAGAATATTGTACATACACGTGCAATCAGATATCATTCAAAATCAATTTAAAAAATATATATTTCACTTGAAAATGCATTCATTTCAATCAATATTGAAGGATTTAGATGGGCATGAGAACGCGATATTGAAAAATAAACGACCCTTTTGTAACGCATTCACCGGTTGTGGACGCAAAAGGTCCGAACCATCAACTAGCAACGTGAACGATTTGGAAACTGATCTACTTCTGGATAAATTGAGTCACCAGATATTAGGATTGGTTCATGTTTTGGAGGCTTTGCATATGAGAATAGAAGCTTCCAGACAAAATCAGCAGCCATTAGCGATGATCGAGGTATTGAATGTCATCTCGTTTTCATTTAATGCCACAAAAAGCGCTTTAACTTTCCAAACTTATTTCAGACCGACTCAAGAATCCCCAACTACATTTTTGACAGGAAACGGCGATCGACAAAAATCTAAAACAACATCATTCATTTAACATTTTGTTTTTATCCCCCGACAAAAAGGCTTTACTGATTTAAAATCAACTCTATTAATGTCTTTATTTGTGCCAAAGTGTTAACGATAAAGAGTCTCCTCTCCTTTATGTAACCGTTTAGTTTATTTATTTACATTTCAAAATTATTTTTCATCTTATATAAACATTCTACGTACTTGTAAAAAAATTAGCTAGTAATCTGCAATAAATATAGTTGTAAATTTCAGCAATTGATTAACCACAAAAAGTAGTTATTACACACCAAACCCATAATGATTCATTCAAATTTTCAAAAACCTCGAATTAGTTGGCAGTAACGAGTGTTTCTTTTTCCTTCGACTCGAATTGATTTGCGGGCACGTGCGGAAGTCCAACTGAAATAAACAAATAATTAATTAATTAATTACTTATGCAAAACAGAATCGAAAACTAATTGAACTAAACAGTAAAAAAACATGTCAACTACAAATCAATTAAGCCGAGACAAGAGGATTTATGTTGGAAAATATTTCTCGACTAAGTTGGGAAGTGAACATATGCGGTCGAGCGTGGCATTTGTCAGTGGTGAGATAATGGACGAAGCTTTTAACGCGACTTAATCTGAACAGCGGGAAAGAGTCTAGCTGTGATCTAAATGTGAAAAGCCCCCAGCAGGAATCGAAATCGTTTTGCTGTACAACTCACGTGCTTTCACGCATCATATTGCCCATAAGCCTAAAATGTAATTCTAAAAGAATTGTATAATAGAAAACGTTTTTTTCTTCCTTCTTTCTTTCTTTCTTTCTTTCTTTCTTTAGATTCAATTTAGTATCCAACCTCAAGGAATGTCTCAACTGAGCTAATATGTTGCATACATGCGAAGTGCGTGTGCATAGTTGAAATCTTCATTCACCACAAATCCAATTACATGGTTCGAATGAGATTCATAATGAGATTCATAATGAGAAAGAATCATTTAATTAAGGAGGATGACTAACGTCAAAAATAAATAAATAATTGAAAAATTAAGACATTGTAAATATTGATTCAGTCTTGTATTATTTAACGACAAAAATAGATTATTTTATTTTGAATAGATCGCGAGCGCGACTTTCCTCAAAATGCAAAAGAATAGCATTGGAATGGAAATCATTGTAGTTTTATTCGAGCGATAGATAAGTTTAACTTATACGCTCGTAAAACATGTTCAAACAACATCCGGACCGCAGACTGCACAACAAGTGTTTGAGAAAAATATTGCACATCATCGCCGATAGATGTCAGGCTCAAGATATCAAATGGCGTATTATAACTCATATTTCATATTAAAGTTTTAATAAAAAGTATACTATGTAGAATAGTTTAAAATTGCATGTCAGATACGTAACATTCGTTCGGAAATTAAAAATATAGTTCGCAACCAACATTTTATACTGAAGAAGTGTTTATAGGCTGTACCAGAAAATGCCATTTTTGTGCTCAATTATTAATGCGCATCTGAACTTGCGATTAATAACTGTGAATTTAAACAGACGTTTAGATGGCAATACTTGTAATCCATTCAGTTGTTGTTGCTAATGACAAACATCAATATACGTGACGACAGTTGCACAAAGATACATAAACAGAATGTTAAAAATATGTAGAAATGTGTACAATTTCTCCACATAAAAGTTCACAAAAAATAGTGCATTAATTGCATTTGGTAAATTGAATTTGTAGATGAAACTATTTGTTATTTTTTGAACGAACTGTAATTAACTCAATCAGTAATGTAGGATTTTTAACTTTGAGCCGAAATAAATTATTTTTCACCCCTTCAGTTCAGTTGACACACATCAAACAACGCTCTTACAAATATCACTGCAATCTAAATACGCTCAAGGCCACATTATTATTACAAAATTATAAATTTAAAAAAATTACATTTTCCAATCACTTCTTTTTTTTTTTTAAATAAATCAAAAATTGCATAATAAACGGCAAAATGCTTTTCTTATATAAATAAATGTGCGGATAAACAATTCACATGAAAAGAGTGTTTTGAAATGATAATAACACAAATAATTGGAAAAGTTCGTATAAAATACTTTCAGCAACTTTACCTTCATCTGGTACTGCCAATTTGTCCAAGCGAGCCCGCAGTTCATCATCTTGGGTTCCTCCCCTTGGGATTGTCGGAGGACCTGGTGGTTCATCAGCAGATGCAAATAAATCTTCCAATTCCGATTCTAATTCAGACATATCGGTTTCTCCACCAATGGGCTGTGAAATAATGTCTTGCATATCTTCGTGCATGTCAAACGCCTAAAACACATTTAAAAAATAAATAATGAACTTGAATCACATATGTAATAATTTGTTACATCTTGAATCGATGCCATAGTGTCATCAACTTTGTCTATTGTCATTCCACCCTCAGCAAGTGTCTTCTGGAAACTAGCAACCCCAGATTTGTAGGCATCGATTACCTGAAAATATAAAATTTATTTTTTATATTAAGTAATTAATTAATTATTTTACATTTTTACCATTTTCTCCGTTTCAGTGTCTTGAATTTGTTGTAACAAGGTGTCTAAATTCTCTAAGGAAATTTCTCGCTTCACGATGACTCTTTCAATCATCTTTTTTTTCCGTAATGCAGATTTGGCCTGTGACAAAATGGTGTTTACTCACAATATTTTATATTTTTCGAGTATTTCGCTCAATAAAGTTTACCATTGCCCTCTCGTTCAGCTTCAAATGCTGTTTGGCCGTTTGCAAACATCTAAAGCAAATTGTAAGTTTAATTAAATGACCTTTAGTTATGAAATGTTATCAAATAAACACACTTTTCAACATCCTCCTGCAGCTTCGTTATTCTCAAATTCATATAATCTCTAGCTTTGCGTAATCTGTAACATAAACGATACATTTTTAATGATATGTCTCATTTTCATGCACGTTTATTCAATACCTCACAATACCCAAATCTACGTCGCTAATTTCAGTGACAAATTTTTCATTTTTCCTTTTAAATTTCACAACCTACAAAAGTAAAAATTCGATGATTCGATTTAAATCCATTGATGACATGTCATACGCTTGAATTTTCATCAGATTCAGAATAAGTAGAAATGATTCGTTCTTTTTTCAAATAAGTAAGAACAATTTTTAAATCTTCTTCAGAATCAAAAATATCTTTACACTGTTGCCAAAGGGTTGATATATTAACGATATGATCGGTCGATTCAAATTCTACATTTTGTTCATGAATTTTTATAACTTCTTCAGCCTTTTCCTGCAAATATATGAAATAAATTAACAATTTCAAATAAAAACCAAAAAATTAAAAATATTGTTTGTACTGACCTTAACAACGGCACATAAAACATAATTTTGTTCTGGTGATTCTCGCTTGTCAATACCAAGTGCAGCCACGGACCAGCCCAACGGTTTCTTTATAAAAATGTTTACACCCCATGATAACCATCCGTTTCCATCAACTAAATTGCCAAAATCATTTGTTTTAACGACTTCCTTTAACCTGCAGCAAAGATAAAACAGTTTGATTAGGTATTTAGAATAATAATTTCAATTGTGTGACAATAAACCTCAACGACTCGTTAATAACAGTTTGTAATCCTTGGGGATAATGGCCATTCCGTTCAAACTCGGACCTTAATTCTGATTCGGTGAAACTCGTTTTGTTTTTAGCTCTACACCACGCACAAATAACATTTCGCCAAAAGTCCATTTTGCCGTCCCACGCATGGGGATTGATGTCTTTTGCTCGAAACTCAGAAAACAAAACGTTCATTCGTTTATCATCCCGCCAACATTCTGGTAGAAAATCTTTCGACATTTGTTCAAGATTAAGTTGACAAATAAATACCATACAAAAAGCACTTGGGATAAGGTACTGAATTAATCCTAAACAACTTCGGGCTAGCCAAGATTTTAGTGACCTCTAACTACAAAATTACAACAAGTTTTAAAGTAAACATTGCCACTAGAGGGCAGAAGCGGATTCACGAAGAGAAAGTCGAAAAAAGGACCTACTGAGAAGCAATTCGCTCATTTTGCCATCCATCATCGTAATCATACATAACACAGGCAGAAAATCAACAAATTGCGTGTTCACTGTGCAGCATATTTCGCCTGTTTTCTGTATAATTGATTTTGAATGCCAAGTTAATGTTGTAATTGTAATCTCGATTAATCTTAATGGTAACTACCAGGTGGTCTGTTAGTCTAATTATTTTTAAAACAAATTTTCCCACAAAAGTTTTTCTTGTAGAAGTCAATTCTAAGCATGCTCAGAAATATCGCTCATTGGGGCCCAGGTTTCTGGAATCTTATTTCTTATTTCCCATTCAAAATTGCGTGGCGTTTTCAGCAATTTTCCTGCAACTCAATTTCGTGTATTTATTTAAAAAATAAAATAAAATGTAGAGACGAAATCGAAATTTCACGCGTAGTTTTGTGTGCAAGGTAATTCTGGGGCGGAGCTGACCTTCAAGTACCGGCTAATGCGATCGTTATACCGTACTTGGTATATGTAGTCAACGAAAGAGAAATAAACAACAATTTTTTTAATCTGTAATTTGAAAGAATAAAATATTAATTGTACGATATCTAAATGTCATCGAATTTTTCTATTTTTAGCCACGTTTTCAGACTTCTAACTTTCCCTTCCAACTATGCGAGTTCACTTGTCATAGGCTATTTCGTATTGATCAAATATTTAATGTGCGCGCCGTTACTATTTGGATAAAAACTGAAGAAAAAATCGATGTTGTCGCCTAGACATCCAGAAGCACAGTACAGCAACAGTGTTGAAAAAAGCCTGCGACATATTTTGCTACCAAAATGTGGTAAAACTGAAATGTAATCTACCCATGAATTTTCCCTATGGAATCAAATGAAAATTTGGTTTGCCTCGCTTGCGGAGAAGAACTATCCGAATCTGCATTACCGCGAATAATATGCGAGTTCTGTGGCAGTGTGTACAATAATAATCTTTCAAGACTTCGTGGTGGAAGTGACAGGGAAAGGGTACGTTTGCCATCCATAGTAAGTGCATGCAATAATTTAATTTTTATCTTATTGTAACGAAAATCTCTCTTGACCAATTTCAAAAGTTGTAACACAATTTTAATTTATAGGATCATCAAAGAGATGGTCCCCTTCGAACTTTGGGTTCATACTTGGCCCAAAAGTTTAATTTCTCACCCAGAGATGGCCAATTAACGAATTACATGTTAAGACCATCCTCTGATACGTCGTTACCTGCAATTGCAAAAGTCAGTTTCATACTAAATTTAAATTTAAATTTAATTTATACATCGTTGCATTTAATACAGGAACCTAGAGGTAAATTAGTAACCATTACATCGCCTGGTTTGGATGAAAGGGCTCGAACCACAAAAAGTGAGAGTGAATTGCGATTATTCCTAAGCGACTCCACCACTGACCCAAATAAAATCGAATATCCAAAAAGAAAAATTTCAAGAGAAGAATTCCTGTAAATTGAACTCTATTTTCACGATTTTAACCATTATCATTACCAGTTATTGCATCACATTAGGGAGCAAATAGAAGACGCCAAAACCCACAAGCGATATACGACCATAAAGGGATTTTATTGCACAACCTACGATTCTTTCCAGGAAATTAACGCCGTGTTTAAAGTAATTGTATACCTAAGAAATGTGTACCAATAAAAAATAATAAAATCCACTTCAATTCCAAGAATGAACCGGATAAAGATGAGGTGAAACTAACCGATCCTGATTTAAAAACTCTTCTTCTGAAAGCCATAAATGATGCAATAATCGATATGGTAATTAAACATCTGACCATACGAATTTTTAAAATAAAATTGCCGTACTCAATTTTTTATCTTTTTCTATAAAGCCTCAGCATGTTCACAAAGCGTTGCTCAAATCTATGATCAATGCTTTAATGCAAAAGGACAAAAGGTATTTTCGTAAATAATTTTTTTTTTTTTAAATTAAAAAAAAAAAAAAAAAAATAAAAATTTTTTTTTTA
>JAQFXT010000500.1:0-35339 GCA_034683725.1 Strigamia crassipes
AATTTTTTTTAAGGGAAATTTTAAAATTTGTTTGAATTTTTTTTAAGGGAAATTTTAAAATTTGTTTGAATTTTTTTTAAGGGAAATTTTAAAATTTGTTTGAATTTTTTTTAAGGGAAATTTTAAAATTTGTTTGAATTTTTCGAAAATGTTTCAAATACATTTAGAATAATTTTTCAACCATTTTTTGATATTGTTTCAGCCAGAAAATGGAAAATTCGGCATACATGCCGACTTCTTTAGCGTCTCCAGCGTTGATGGTGCTAGCGTCAACGGCCGAAGCATCATCCAGGGAAGCTATCCACGTCCAAGGAACGCCCGCGTTCCCCGGCCAGACGGGCATGGACGCCAAGGACATGCACATCCCGTTCTCCTACTCGATACGATCTCTGTACGGTCAACCGGAGAACTTCGCCAATCTGTCGGCCCATTCGATGCACCTGCACGGCCCGTTCCTGACCCCCGGCATGGAGCGGGGGCTGAGCTTCATCAACCCGACGGGCGGCGGCGCGTTCCGTCCCGTGGCCACGACCACGTCGGACGACCGCAACGGCTTCCATTCGGCGTTCCTGCCGACGACGGCCAAAAGCTCCAAACTGGACCAAGTCACGTCCAGTTACTCGCACTCGCACTCGCACACGCACATGACGGGCGACGTGACGTTCGGCTCGTCCATGGCGAGGGGCGCGAGTCCGCTCTGCGTCAAGGAAGAGAGCTCGGACAAGGAGACCACGTCCAGTTTGGAGCTTCAGGAAAGACTGAGTGAAACGCCCGCGTCCGATTTGACGGATGCCACCGAGAGATCCACACCGGACGAATGTCGTTCCATGAGACGTACGTGCAATTTTTTTTCATTCAAAAACACAAAATTAAAAAATCGACTTTTGAAAAAGAAGAGGAAGAAAATTAAAATTAATCGATTTTTAAGGAAAAAAATTAAGCTAAATCGATTTTATAATGAGAAAAATTGATTTAAAACGATTTTTTTCTCCAAAATTCTATTTTAATCGATTTTAAATTGCGGAAAATTCCATTTTAATCGATTTAAATTGCGGAGAATTCCATTTTAATCGATTTAAATTGCGGAGAATTCCATTTTAATCGATTTTAAATGCAGAAAATTCCATTTTATTTGATTTAATTTGCGGAAAATTCCATTTTAATCGATTTAAATTGCGGAGAATTTCATTTTAATCGATTTAAATTTCGGAGAATTCCATTTTAATCGATTTAAATTGCGAAAAATCAAATTTATTCGATTTTTAACGTCGAAAATCGAGTAAATTCGATTTATTTTCTATTCTTAAACGAATCCATTCAACTTTTTCGTTCAAAAATCGATTTAAAAAATTCAAAGTCGTTGCCAAAGTTTGAAAAAAAGAGTTAATTGAAGCGAGTTATCCCCCCCTTGAGCCGAAATTTGTGGACATAAAAAGAGGGCGGATGACCAAACTTAGCTGCGGCTGTCAAAAGGAGTATCCAACCATTATCTGGACAAGAATAAATCACTAGGGGATCAGCTTGCAGACCACTCAGCTGCATAGATCAGCTGCGTCCTTCCCTCCCGGATCACCCATGACAGACGCCTGAGTGCTACAAGATGAGAAAGATGGTGTGAAATTTTAAAAGTGCCCTTAACGGGGGGATTTGTCCCAAATCTTGACCACCCAAAAAAGAAAAAAAAAGAAATTTCTGTTTTTTTGAAATTTCTTTTTTTTTTGTAGTTTTTTTTTTTCTTCTTCGTAAAAGGCGCGACACAAACAAACGATTAAAACGATCCGTTTTCTTATTCGGTGGCTCGTGACAGGTTTATTCGTCGCCGGCCGCAATATGGCGCAAATGTTGTTTCACCGCCCCCCCGCCCTCCCCGCCCCCCGCACTCAGTGCACTCCACTCCACCTCGTGCCATCCCGCGCTATCCTATCCATTGTCGATTGAAAATTCAAACGCGGCGCAACCACTTGAAAAGTCTAGCGAAATCTCGGCCATATGTATGAAGATGATTGTCATTGCAGCGCTCCACGTGTATAAATAACGAGTTAGGTCCAAGTTTTATTGCATTTTTGCCATTTTGATTAAAAGTTTGTGTCCCTGGGCCCCGCAATAGAATAATATTAAAAAATAAATGCGCTTTCCGACGTTTAGTGACCGTTGGGCGAATTTTTTCATATTTTTTTTTTTTTATATATTTTATTTTATTATTTTATTATTTTTTTTCTTTTTTTTTTCTTTTTTTTTTCTTCTTTCTTTCTTTTTCTGCATTTGAATTTGACCGCACATGTCGCGCATGAGCGGTTATGATTTGCCATTCAGAGGGGTTTGAGAATCATGGCTCGCCACTCCACCCCTAATTTGGCATGCTGGCGGGTCAGGTATGCGCATATATTGGCGAGCAAGTGGGCAGTGAGCACCGGCCCCTCGTGATTGCATGACCATTCATCACAGCTCAACTGGTGACTGCGCATGCACGTCAGCTCGGGTCTGCAGTGGAGCGAGCGAGGAAACACTTTTGTCTTTTTTTTCTCTTTTTTTTCTATTTTATTTTTTTTTTCTTCTTTTTTTTTTTCTTCTTTTTTTTTCTTCTTTTTTTCTTCTTTTTTTGCGGTTCGGTCGATAAATTCGGGTATTAAAAGAGGGGCAGCTAATATTGTTTGGATGTTATGTAGTTCATTTTCTGCCCGTCTTTTGCTGGATATGGCCACTTGAGTGGATCCTCGAGCCAAGTTTTGTCTTTTGGTCGGTGAGGTGCAGCTGTGACAAGTGGTCAGTGCGTCGTGGCCACCACCCAATACTCGGGTTTGCGGTCGCGTTTGCTCGACATGTCAGAGAGGGGGGGGGGGGGGGAATTCATTTTGGATGTGAAGGAATGGAATGGAACGGAATGGAATGGAATGGAATGGAATGGAATAGAATAGAATGGAATGAAATACGGTACGGAATACGGAATGGAATACGAAACGGAATGAATAAAGCAAAAGAAAAGAAAGTAATAATGAAGTGAGAAGTGAGAACGCGCTTAAAACGCGTTTTAAGTGAAGAATTTTGTTTTGTTTGTTTGAATTTTGGGGGTTATCAATGGGAATCGACGCTCGTCGAGGCCGTGGAAACAGTTTGTCGAGTAATTTGATCAGAAGAAGCGGTAGGGGGCTAGGGGGCTAGGAGGGCGTCGAGTGTGTTTGTTCAGTATAATTTGGCAGCGTGACACGCGCCGAGTGGAGCGAGGACAAATTGACGAGTGGACACCACAAATATTAATAAAATGCAGAAAAAGGTGTCGTGTCGTTTGTTTGCGTTGGCCGATGTTTGTGTTCCATTTGGATAAAAGCAAAGGGTTTGGTCGGTCGGTCGGTTGGTTCGATTGATGGCCGAGGAGGTTGGCGAGGCGAAGAGACGAGAGGAGACGAGACGAATGAAATAATGGCCTCGTTAATCCGCGAATCTGTCATCACCAACTCGACTATTAATCTCTATTCGCGAGCGTGATGGAAATGCGCGCAATTTAATGGGCGAACACTGGTTAGGAGACGGGGCCAGGTTGGAGCGGCGGCTGAAACGAGGTTTTGATGAGGCGCCCCGCTCGCTGCCATCTGCCTCAATTAGCGCTAAGATGCGCGCGCATCTCTTTCTTGTTACTCGCCATATTTGACGATGACAGACACGCGGCGCAATTGTGGAAATACATTATTCAAGATTAACGCAAAGTCAACAGACTGAGCCCGGCAGCTGCGTTTCCCGAGAGAGAGAACGAGAAAGAGAGAACACCATCCTCTCAACAGCAGACACCTACCTACCTACCTTCCTTCCTTCCTTCCGGGGAGGGATGGGGATGGGGATGAAGGGTGTTGGGATGGATGGATGGATGGGTGTTGGTGCGTTAAGCTTGCCAATTTGCCGCAGGGCAGAGCCCCCGCTGCCTGCGGCCATTAACACCCTCGTCAGAGACAACTACTTGATTACGCTGCCGAACCGAGGAAGCGATCCAATAGAATTACCACTCGTTCTAGTCAAATACTACTAGTACTAACAAACATATTTTTGATACCTAGATCATTTCAATATCTCGAAAAAGGGTTCCGCGAACGGCCAATTTTGTTTATTTGTTATTTTATTATATTATATTTTGGGTTTTCGGGGTGTTTTTTAAATTTTTTTTTTTTTGGGGTTTCAACCGGAAGCGGTTTGACCAAGAAGGGCAAACGCATGATTATAAGGGGGAATCGTGTTTGACCCGTTTGAATATCGACGTATGTTAAACCCTTGGCTCGTTATTAATTTGTTGTACAAGTTGCGCGAACGAGAATGGGGTCACGAGGAGAGAGAAGAGAGGCAACAGCTTGTGCCTCGTCTTGTAGGCCATTAGGGGCCATTTCAATTTTCACCTCCTCCTGTCTCATTACTATGCAGGGATTACACCACATACATTACAACGAGCCCGATGATGTTGTTGTTATTATTCTAAAAGTTGGGGGGGAGTTAGGGGGGAGTTTGGACGAGCAGAGTGTCATAAACGTAGTGGCCGGACTAATTAACAGCACCGGGTTCGGCGTCGCGCTTCAAGTTAATGTTTTGCGAATACGCCGCTCGTCTAATGAAAGGTGATTGAGTGCAATGCGACCGTTGGGACAGATTGAGGCCATTAGCGCAGGTAATGTTGATGCGCCGCCGACGACGACGACAACGGAGAGACGCAAGTGTTGCGCTTCTTAACGGGGAAACGAGATTGAATAAAATAGATAGACATTTCGATATTTCTTGATCGGTGGGCAGAGTGGTGTTGTTGTTAATTAGGTGCGCGCCTGTGATTTGAGGAGGTGAATTGGCTAGAAGAGGATCTAGTGTGAGAGAGAGAGAGAGAGAGAGAGACTCGTTTTCGGTCGTGGGCGAGCCAAATCGGTTTTTATCGCCGCTCGTTATAATCTTGCCGAGGTTTCGCAGCACACATGCAGCGGGAGGCTTAACAGACAGACACTGCACTTTTCTTTATGTAGGTGAATGGACCAAAGTATTTGATAAAAGAAAAAAAAAGGAGGAAAATGGAGAAAATGAAGAATGAAAGTTTGGTATAACGGAGGAGAGGAGAAGAGAGGAGAAGAGAGGAGAGGAAGTGGAGTGAGCTTGGAGTGAGCTTGGGACGAGGGGACGAGGGGGACGAGGGGAAAAGTAAAAGAAATGTTCGTAGTTGGTATTCCGGCAACATAGGTCATCAGAGGTTTTATTACAACCCGGGTGTGTGAGGTGGATGTGCCGGCAGGATTCACCGCAGAACAGTGATAAATTCCAGTGAGTCCCCAAAGATTTGGATGTTGTAAATTGCTGCCACCATATTTCACCTCTGTTTTATTGTGTTTTCTTCCCCCTGGTGGCAGCCAATTCAGGCTCGAAGGCTGCTTGTAGTGGGGGCTCGGACGCCGCCATCCCAAGAAGGATTTGTTTCCTCGAGACACGACAAGATTACCCGGATCTCGGACAAATGGCCGGACATCGCGGCTGGATTAAAACGCCCACAATTATCCGAGAAAACGAAAGAGAAAGAGAGAGAAACAACGCCAACCAATAAATAAATATTACGAAATGATTTTCTAGCACAACTGATGAGAAAGTACGCACGATTTTTTTTTTCTTCTAAGTTTTGTTTGGCTTTGGGTTTTTGTGTTTAGGCGGGGGGACGGGGGACGGGGGACGGGGGACGTACTTATCTCATTCTTGAAGACGGCGATGCAAGCGGAATAAGTTAGTGGGATAATGGAGATTTTATTGGAGTCAGGTGTGCTTGATCCCTGAGGTGTAGGGCTAGGTCCGGCTGCTAGCTCTTTTGTTTTGCTCTGCCTTTTTTTCTTCTTTTTTCCTCTCCCCCTTCCTTCCCCTTTCGTCCCCTTTTCGAGTTTTTGTTGGCTCTTTTACCGGGCGCCCCCCCCTCTGTCCCCTCTGTTTCCTCTGTTTCCTCTGTTCCCTCTTTACCTCGACTCGGCGTGTAATCGCCGTGTTAGCAGCGAGCGCAAGAAAGGAGTTGTTCTCACCATGGTCAGTTGATGAGATACTTAAATAAAGACACACTCGACACTGCGATGGTAATGATGATGATGTTTCAGCGCTCGCTGGATTAATGGTGTTTTCTGCTCCTTGTTTGGCATTAATCGCGTGAAAAATGGTGTTGGTTGTTGACTTTTTGTTAGAGTTGGCAATTTTTTTCTTTCTCTCTTTCTCTTTCTCTCTCTCTCACATACTCACTCGGTGGAGTTTGATGTATTGAGCGGGTTGGCGAAGGCGCGGAGAGAGAGAGAGAGAGAGAGAGAGAGAGAGAGAAGGAAGGAAGGAATAAGTGCGGGGGCTTGTGGCGAATTTGAATAGGAAAAATGTAAGCTGCGAGGGATCCGTGTGTTGAGCGAAATTGAAATGACAGTATGACACCTCAATCTTTGTCAAGTAAGCGCCGATGATGGGCATAAAGCTGGCGGTAACGGGTGCAAAAGGCAATCTAGTTGCGGCGGGTTGGCAATCGATGTTTCATTCGAGTCGACAGGCCAATGCAGTTTTATGTTTACACGAGTGTGCGCAAGAAGTGTTTGTTGCGAAATAAAGAGGGGTGGGGATGGGGGGGTGTTGAAGAATGTAGGCCGAGGTGAGATGTAATTAAAGTTGGATAGGTGAGGTGCGGTGCGGTGCGGTGCGGTGCGGTGCGGTGTAGTGTAGGTTAGGTTAGGTTAGGTCGTCTGGCGCACCTCGGGAGCGTTTTTGCAACTATTGATTGGCGAGTTTTGGGCGATTGTTGGCTCGACTCGAAGCTCGGGCTTTTTACTTTTCGACAGGACGGCTCCGAGGGGTTGAAGGGTACTTGGGTGACCACTTTGGAAGTGGCCCACCCCACTCGACCTTATCGGGTCAATTGATAGTTGTAAAAGAGACCCGGAGGCGGTTCACTTTGTCGGTTCAATGACAAGTCATCAATCAAACTATTTAGTTTTCGCTGCTTTTAATTTGGGGAAAAAATGGAATACTTTGAGAGAGAGAGAGAAAAGACACCGACTTCTGGTCGCAATCACTTAACAGTAGTTGCATTTAAAAAGTCATGTTTTAATAATACCAAACCACAAACATAAATACCGAAAACACTTAAAAGTTGATGTAATTTTTGGCCGGATACTAAATGGCTGCCGAATGATCGGTGCATCCATCCCTAGGTAGAAACACCTAAAACAGTTGAATAAAATGACAAATAAAAGACGCCGTATTGTATTTCAATTGTAACCGATTTAAGAACGACAGTGCCGAATGTTTGTTGCGCTAGCCTTGCTGGTCGCCGAAGCGATGCGGGTTTGTTTTGTTTTGTTTTATTTTATTTTATTTTGGTTTGGTTTGGAGAGTGGTTTTGTGCGTGTCTCTGTTTCTCTCTCTCATATTCGTTGGATTGACAACGGTTGGAGTTGAGATGGGTCACCTCTCCAGTCTCCAGCAGTCTCCACGCACGGGGGCCTAGCCAAAGAGGGTCATTTGATAGTGGCCTGCGAGGGGAAAATACTGGCTTCCTATTATCTTCTCAACTCGTCTCTGGGGGTGAATTGGGCTTTATGGTTTCTCTGTGGCTGCCACTACTCCCGACTCGCTGATAAGGTCAGTGGCTCGAAATAAAATACTTTGTCTAAGATGCTAAAACTACTCCTATTGGTGATGTTTCCTCGCCGTTGCTGCTCGCTTTTCTCTTCGTCGGCTTCATTCGATCGCTCTCGATAAATGCTGGAAAAAGGGGGAACGCGTGTCGCCACCTTTTGCGAAAACACTCGAGGGTCTCCCAACAGACGCGCGTGGGTCATGCGATAGCGAGTGCGTTTAATGCGCGCCCTTTTTTCGCTAAAAGTTTTGATGGTTTTGAATTTTTTGCAATAAGGCGATGTTTAATGTTTCGTGCTCGACTTGCTTTTAATTCGGGCAAACAAGTGTTGCTAATTTGCGCAGGTAATGGCGCTTTAAACATTAAAGCGCTGCACTCAACGATTGGCAACTTTTTGATTAAACGAATGAAATGTACGTCGCGCGTTTCGTGCGGATCGCCAGTTTCCTTCGACCGAATGTTGCCAGAATTAAGCCTTTCTCGCGAAAATAAATCAGTTGTCAACGAGGATGAGGATGAGGATCGCAACACGCAACACGCACCGTAGTTGGCCCTAACCTAAAGAAGAAGAAAAAGGAAAAAATCGTTTTGTGACTTTACTCCGTAGTATTTATTCATTAGTGCGAGTATCGTGCGGGGTTTAGACTGTGTTTTTGCGGAATGAGGTTTGGGCGGCGAGATGGAGTGTTTACAGTGTTAAAAGTTGCTCTTTGCTAATTATGTGCGGTAGGTTGCGATGTGCATTCGGAGCAAGTTTGTCAAGTGGCTGCAAATTTAATCAAACGAAGGCCAAGAAAAGGTTTGCGAGTTGAAGAGCAGCAACGGTGAAGTGCAAGAGGTTGCTCTCATTAAATTGAAGCGTTTTGAAGGGTGTGCAGTGCACTTTTGGGCTGGCACGAATTAATTTTGTATGAGACCGACAGTTTGTTGATAGGCGAGAGAGAGAAAGAGAGCGAGCGAGAGAGAGAGAGAGGAAAAGTGAGCGAACGAAGCCGCTTTTTGTTTTATTCCATTTTTTCCTCCTAAAGTGTTAAAATATTGACAAATGTTCGAGTTGGCGGGAGCAACATGTTTCAGATTAGCATTTTCTAGTGTTTGTTGTTGTAGAGTTTGAATTTATTGCCGCAACTGAGGTTGCTCTCTTGGCCAAGTAGTTTTGTGTGGGTGGATGGAGATTGATTCACTCGAAAAACTCAAAAGTGTTTGTGCGTGCGCGAATATAAAAAAAATATATAAAAATATATAAAAAGAAGGTGGGACAAGAAATTTGAGATTTTTTTGTTTTTTGTTTTGAGGAATTCATTCAAGATGGCGGTCGGTGTGGATGTTAATGATGGCGGAAATTAATTTGGGGTAGTCGTAAAATGGTGGAGGTCTTTGATGGTAGTGCGTGTTTATTTGCAGATGGCAGATGGGAGTTGCAAGGTTTTGTAGAGAGAGAGAGAGAAAGAGGAAGAGACTAATGAGAAAGAGAAATAATGCGTTGTGGGAGGAATGGTTGATGGTTGCGCATTGTCGTTGAGCGCAGGTTTTAATTATGGCCGAGGAGATAGAAGTAAACACGATGGAGTTGTAAGTTATTATGATGATGGAAATGATGTGTTAAGTGATGAATTTGCATGTTTAGTCGTGTACAGTTAGTTTGATGACGCGTCATTAAGGATGGGCGAGAGTTTTCATTATCCCACATTGTATATTGTCAACATGTTCTCGTCTCGTTCGTTTCTCGCACCAATTTCATCTCTCGTTTCTCCCCGTGGAAAGATGGCTAAGGTACGAGTGGTGCGCTCTTAATTGCAATGATTAATTTTTCAATTACCTCGTGTTTTCATTTTCATATATTTTACCTCGGCGCGCCGAACCGAAAATTTCAACACTTTTCAAAATGATTTTTTTTTTTTTAAATTTCTTTTTGATCCGCCGCCATTTTTATTTATCTAAAAAAATTTTTAAAAAAATTCAACATTTGCCAGTTTTAAATTTTTTAAATTTTTTAAATTTTTTTTTTATTTTTATTTTTTTATTTTTTTGGTTTTGTATTTTTTTTTTTGGTTTTGTAATAAAGAAGAAAAAAAATGGAATGGAATTCGTCAAGTGTGGGATTTGGTGAGCGTATTTTTGGAGTTTGGGGGTAATGGAATCATAACTGGGTGTTAGCACATGCAGATTGCGTGGCAGGCGTCCCTTTCCCGCGTTCTCGCACTCAGATTAAGGTGAGTTATGCTCGCCCGTGCCCGGGGATTACGACGACGGTGCGCGGTTGAATGCGGGACCGTGGGGCGAGGGGCGAGAGGCGAGAGGCGAGCGACGCGGGCGTCGTTTTCTGTCGATAACACTTTCACCCCAACACCATTTTTAGCAATCTGGTTGAAGACTGCAATGAGTAACTAAGTGTTACTCTTTCGTTAGCATTTTTTTCTTTTTCTTGTTTTGGCCGTCCGCTGTGGCTGGCTGCGGCTGCGGCTGCGCTCGAAAGCCGGCGCGTGCTATTTAAATAAATGTCTGGGTGCTTTGATAGGCAATTTGAATTCATTACTCATTCACGGCGTGTAAGTGGAAATGTAAATTTGCAGTGTGTGGAAAAGGAAGGAAGGAAGGATGGAGGGAGACCTTGTTGTAACGACCCATGTGAGCCAACTAATCAATGTCTATTAACAGCCATCGTTGCATTCATCCGCTGCAAACGGCGAACGCACGCCGACGGCTTTAGCTACACATTTGACATCCAACTAATACTTAGTTTAAAAAAAAAAATCTTATTTTTTTTTTTTTCTTTTTTTAAGGTGTTAAGAAACGCTCTTTATTCGACGGGTGTTGCTGCCCCGTGTGTGGGGTCACTTTACGGGCGGGTGAAGTTGAGCTGCACTTCATACACGAGGCTGAACGCCTCTATAAAATAGGCAGGTAAGCAAAATACATAAAAATTACAAATTGTTAAATTAACCGAAAAATCAAAAGAAGTAAAAGGAAAAAAATAAATAAAATTTTTTTTTTTTTTTTTTTTTTTTTTTTTTTTTTTCTTTCTTTTTCTTTTTGGTAATAAATGCAGCTTGGAAGGTCAATCACACTCCATTGGTTGTTAAAAGTCGTAAAAGGGAGTGGGAAGAAGGTGTGCATTAGGGCTTGTCGGATGAGACTTTAAAGGAAAAGATTAAATGCTCCCTGCTCCTTTCTCCCCCTCTTGTTGACAACAACTTGTCATTTGTTAATTGGACAAGTGTTGAATTGATCTTCTTGATGCCGTTTTAAATGTCAACTTATTTGCTTTAATTAATTCATATGTAATTAAAATTTGAGCCGTTTTTTCTCTCTTTACAGGGCAATAAAAAAGTCGTCTAAAGATTCCTCGCCTCCGAAGGTAAATGAATTTTTAAAATTATTTTTTTTTTTTTTTTTTTTTTTTTTTTTTTTTATTTTAAATTTTTTTTTTTAAATTTATTATTTTTTTATATATATATTTTTTTAATTATATTAAAATGGCGGTTGGGGTGGGGCGATTTGTCACGGGTTTGGTCGTCTCGACGTCGTGTTTGCATGCAAGAAGTTGTTGGGGTAAAGTGGCGAGAGATTGCTCGAGAGTAATTGGTCTTTAGGGTACCCAGAGCACGTGTTGGACAAATGCACCCATTGTGACTTGGATTATAAATTGCTGCTGACATTTTCTAGTTCTTGTTTTTGTTTTATGGCGCTTTTTTTTCGCGTTGTTGCTGTTGTTGTTGATATCAAACGACGATTGTGACTTTGCGCACATGTCAAAAGCGCACATCCGCAATAAAATCTAAGCAAAAACCAACAAAAAATCATCGAAAACACATTACGAGTATCAATATTCCGTATTAGATCTTGGGAATAAATAATAATAATAATAATAATAATAATAATAATAATAATAATAACATCGGTAAACGCATTTGTAACGTGATTTAAACTAAACATCATATTTATGTTGAGGATGTTTGTATCGCATAAAATTGTCGAGTTTGATGTGGTAAAAAGTGTTTTTTTTTTTTTTTTTTTTTTTTTTTTTTTTTTTTTTTTTTTTTTTTTTCAGTTCGGAGAGTTGTGTTGATGAGTGGGGTGGTTAAATCAATTTAGCTTTGCTGTCTCACCCATATTTTTTTGTTCTGCAAGTCAGCAGTTGAGGGGAAGATGATGATGATAAGGAGGGTTTTGTGTGTGGGTGGAAGGACGAGAAACTGAGCCTTGTTCGTTAATGGGACTTCTTTCTCTCGCTCTCCTAACACCAGTTTTAATCAAAAGTTGACATTTCCATCACCAGGGAATTTTTTTTAAGTGCAGGGTCCATTTGAAACGAAAAAAATGAATAATTCTTTGTGTTGTTTTGCTGACTCGGGTGTAAGTTTTTAGTGGTGGAAAGTGAATTGTGTAATGATATGCGGAGATGATGTATGGACGGATAAAAGGAGACACTTTTTCTTTGGCTTTTAAATGAATAAAAAAAAATGCTGAATTTTGTGAATTTCTTGTTTTAAAAGTTTGAAAATTAATTAATTTTTTTTTTTTTTTTTTTTGTGTTTGTTTTTGCAGGGGTCTTTGGGTGGCGCGAGCAAGAAATTCAAGGACAACAATTCGTCTTGTAATTCTGGGGATAAAAATTCGCCAGAATCCAGATGGGACGTGAGTTTTTGCAACGATTTGAAGGTGTTTTCTGGTTTAATTGGATAAATGTTTTATAATTGGATTTTTCTGCTTTTTATTGCAGTCTTATCAAAGGGTCAAAGGGAATCGACAAAACAGATTAAGTGGTGAGTGTGACTCGATAGGATCTGACTCATTCGTTCCCCGTTCCCCAATACTCCCCCTCACCCTCGCCCACCCTTTTTGGTAAATTACAGTTTGATGATGAAATGAGGAGGATTTGAAAGAAATATTAAAGAAAAAAAAAAAAAAAAAGAGAAATATATGTTATGGATTGGCTTCATATGCTGGATCTTTGTTGTGCAGCTCGAGCCAAATGCAAGAAACGGAAATTGGCTGATGAATCGACGACTTGTCCCGTGTGTAACAAGAAGTTGACGGGCTCGCCGGAAGAATTGAATGCGCACGTGGAACTGTGTCTGAGGAAGGTAAGCAAAAAGTGCATTCATTCGTTTCGAGTCGAAAATTGTAAGAAGAAATTTAATTTAGGGCTTAAAATGATTTAATGTACAAAGAAAATTCTTTGTTTTCGGTCTAAAAAGGTCTATTATGCACGGATAAGTTTAGTTTTGGGTTTGCACGGAAAAAAAAGGATTAATTTTTTGCTTAAAATTTAGTTTTGGATCTAAAATTGCTAAAATTTTGCACGTAAAAAATGCATCAATTTTTTGTTTTGTTTTGTGATTAATTGATTTGTTTGGACAGAAGGAAGCCGAAGGTGACGAGGACGTGGACGTGGAAGGCGAGACGTACGAGGAGTACGAATGGGCCGGGCAGAAACGGATACGCGCCACCACGATGCTGGAAGGCGGTTTTGCAGGTGAAATTTAAATTATTAATTTTAATATAAAAAGAAACAAGTGCTCGTGTTGGCGCCTCCAAATGAGCAATTAATCTTGCAAAACGAGCGATAGTTTGTGTTGCCGGTGCATTACAACGAGCCATTTTTCATCGCCATCGGTTTGTCATCATTGTTTTATCATTTCCGGTGCGTTTTGACGTCATAGCAATTGGAGTTGATGACAGGTGTTGGCGAAATGAATTTTTTCCAACACTTTTATTACATTTTTCATGTTTCGAATCATGTTTGACGCCCCCTTTTGGCAGTTTGTTTTTTTAATTTGAGCGACGGAGGTGCGGAAAAATGGTTTTGATAATTTTTCTTTTTTCTTTTTTTCTTTTTTTTTTTTTTTTTTTTTGGTTTTGGTGGGGGGGTGTGTGAAGGCGGGACCCCTGTAGGCACCAATAAGCACCTCGGTTGGTTTTGGTAGCGCGCCCCATCCAATATGGGGCTGTTGCGCGTGCGCGTCGTCTCTTTTGGCTGTTTCCCCACTTAACATTATTAAATTTTATTAAATTCCCTTCCCCTCCAGTAAGCTGTCGGCAGTGATAAATATGACGCTTGGAATTTTGTGCATTAACTCAGGCATTTGCCATTTGAAGCATGTCTGCAAAATGTCGGCGTTTCAATAAGCTAAACTGTTAATCTAATCCGAGAGAAAGAAGGAAGAATGGGGGGGTTGTCACAAACCGGTGTTGTTATTAAAATCAAGTGTCAGTCGACTCCGAGCTGCGTGATTCGGTGCAGGTCAAGTGGTGTCAATTGGACAATTCGTTTATTATTTACATTTTTCGATACAAATCGATTTTTTTCGGATGAATTCCGGAGATGTTTGTGTCCTTTTAACACATTTTATATCGATATTTTGTGTTTAATTCGAAAACTTATTCGATTTTATTCGATTTTTTGATGGATTTTTGCAAATATTTCGGTTAAATTCGAGATTTTTATAAAGTTTTCGATTTTGTTTAAATTTTTGATGAATTTTTTTTGAAATTTTTTTGATTTTTGCGAATTTGCTTCGATAGTTTCATTAAATTCGATGTTTTTTCAAAAAGGTTTTGAGTTTATTTAAGTTTTTGATATTTTTTGATTTTTGCGAATTTGCTTCGATAGTTTCATTAAATTCGATGTTTTTTCAAACAGGTTTTGAGTTTATTTAAGTTTTTGATGAATTTCGATTAAATTCGATATATTTATAAACGTTTTCGATTTTAATCAATTTCTTGTTGAATTTTTTTTTATATTTCGTTATTTTTTGAATGTTTGCAAATTTTTGATTTTTGCATTTTTTTAAAATTTATTTTGGCGAGTATTTCGATTAAATTCGATATTTTTATAAACGTTTTTAATTTTATTCAATTTGTTGGTGAAATTTTATCAATGTTTTCAAATATTTAGTTGTTTTTGCTAGTGATTTTTAATTTCCTTTTTCTTAATAACATTTTGAATTTCTTTTTAAATCTCCGAAACTCCTTTCCCATTTTATTCGAAAACAGATAAGAACAGAAACACATTTGATGTTCGAATTATTATTTAAATATATTTTCCGCATCCCACAAAGGGGGGAGCTAGGCAAAGGGGAAGGGGAAGGGGAAAAGGAAGGGGAGAATGAGTAGGGGGGGTAAGGAAACGTGGGGTGAAGGTGGTGGTTAGGTGACATTTGCAATGAAGTGTTGCCTACTAGCTGATGACGATGCGATCATGTCATCCCCCACATCTGCGGCTTCATACAAAAAATAAAAAATAAAAAATAGAAATGAAAAATGAAAAGTAAAAAGCAAAAAGCAAAATGATCGAATTCGATTGGCGGTGGCGGTTGCAGTTGCAGTTGGAGCCAAACTTTTGTTTTGTTTGCGCGCGCAACGAAGCTGCAGATGTGTTGTTGTTGTTGGCGCCGCCGTCTAATGAATGCAAAGTATGGTAATTACGCCGTCGGTTGTATGTTTAACAAACAATAAGCGTCATTAATCCGAGGTTAAGTGGCGCTCGAATGTCAGTGCTGCAGACTGCACTTTTACAATTTGTGCGTGTGCCAATAAATAACACATTTGATGCAATTAAGTTGCATTCCTCAAATTAGCCCTCGGATGCTTCACCTTTTACGGGAGAATTTAATAATCGTTTGTTGAAAGAAAGAGCGAGAGAGAGAACGAGAGAGAACGAGAGAGAGAGAGAGAAAAGGAGAGAAAAGGAGAAAACGCCGACTTAGTTCGGTCGTGATCCTTGCAAACTGCGCTGGCAAATGGCATGATTGCAAACTGCGATCAATCGCTCTTTCTCTCTTTCTCTCGTTCTGTTTTACTCGCTTTCAAGATGAGCTTCGACCGCTTTCCCTTCTCCTCTTATCAACTCGGCGGAGGCAAATTTTATTGGCTAATGACGTTTGCTCTTGAATTTGATTATTTTGCGCGCGTTTTTCGCGCCTTTATTGAGTGTCAATAGGAGATGAAGAGAATGTTTGGCAACAAATTTGCGGCTCGTAATTCTCGTTTCGGGATAATGGAATCGGGTCGGGTGTGCGGGATTATGTAAATGTGGCGAGGGTTTGTCCAGTCGTAGAGAGAGATGGGGGGTGGGGTGGGGGGCCCATCTGTGGCGTGACATGTGCACGGTGTGGAAGGCAATGTGATTGATGGCGGGTGTAACTAGGAGAGGAGAAGGCCGAGAGAGAGGCAGAGCGAGCCAGCGAAACCGCCACACATTTATGAGAACAGGGTCCAGTGAATGCTGATGACCACGAGAAAAGTGAAGCCAAGACATTGGCCGCAACAACGGGCTAGTGCCGCGTTGTAGATGCAATGGCAGATGGTCAGTAAAATGCGGTAGGCCGAACCACGCAATCGTCGGTTTTAATTAAAAGTCGGCCAAGAACCTGGCTGCTCGATGGATAATGGATAGGTGGGTGGATGAGTCACGTGCGCGAATCGAATAGAGTCGAGTCGAGTCGAGTCGAGTCGAGTGGAACCCGAACGCAATTGTTGATTAACAAGTGTTTGGTCAAGATTTTCGACATTTAAAAAATATATATATTCGTGTGGAATTTAGAGTTTTTTAATTTTTTTTTTTAAAAAAATGAAAATTTTGACATTATTTGAAGTTTTGATAAGGAATTTCGATCTTTTGGTACGAAATCTTGACATTTTTCGATATGTTCGTCAGAAATGTCGACATTTTTCGACAAGATTTTTCAACGTTTTGCTAAGAAATTTCGAAATGTCGACATTTTAATCCATTTTTTTTGTTGTTTTTTAAATTTGTATTGTTTCGGGGTGAAGTTGCGCCATTAGTGGCAGTGAGTGGACAGCACTCGTGCGATGCTGACTGGAGTCGAGGCAGCAGCTGTTGCGACCACTGTCACGACCTGGAATCACGCGTGACATCCGCCATCCATCTCCGAGGATCTAGCGCGGTCTTACCGGACAAATTGCATCGCGTTTTTTTCCTTCTCCTCCTCTCATTTCTGCCTCCCCGCTTGCGAGGAATTAAGGAGATTTAATTTCCACCTTCGCCGCGAGATTTATTTTTGTCGGATTTCAATTTCTTTCTCTTCTCTCGCAACACGAAAACCAGATTAATGTTTTCACCGTGACAGCGCCGCGTGTAACCGTGACGTGTGTTTGCGGTAAGAGCGCCAAATTACATCGGGCTCAATCCATAATGCGCCCTCAGTTATCGTTTTACTTCATTTTCATTTCCATGCCGCCAACCTGACGAGCTTAAACGCTCAAAAAATGCAAAAATAACACGAAATAAAATGTGAAAATAAATGTGGAAAGAAAAAAAAAGAATTAATTTCTATTTATGATCGGTTGTGGTTGTGGTTGGCCGTTTGTTTTGGACACTCGATTCCATTCCTGCGGTCTGAATCAGTGCGATCCGAAGGAGACGACAGCTTAAATGTATTACAACATGCCTTGGTCGCTGTCGTTGTCGTTGTCGCTGTCGCTGGCCACTCCACTCTACTCGCCTCCACTCCACCGAGCAGGGGGAAGGAAGAAGCTGCCGGCATGTGCGCTCGCTCGTTCATCACTCGACTCTTAATAAAATGCTCCAATACCAACGGCCACTATCTTTTTATATACGATAACGTTTGTTAAGGTTAAGTTAAACAAACGGGGGGATGGGATGGCTCGCTGCTGGATTCGACTTTTTTGTCGCAAAAACCCGAGTGATTTGTTCGTTTTGTTCTGCCGCCATCAAAGCGGTGTGAACTTCATTGGATAGTTTGGAACAGATGTTTCCACTGGTCTCTTATTGACTGATTCGAGGGGGTCGGGCAAGTTGGCCGCAACTAGAAAGGGTGGATTTTCAGTTTGGGTGCGTGGATGGATTCGTGTTGTTGATAGATGTAGCGATTTATTTTTCATGTTTTTCTGCGCTTTTTCTTTTCTTTTCTTTTCTTTTCTTTTCTTTCGGCGCATCTGTCGCGTTTTCGCATTTTCGGGTTTAGCAGCTGTCCGATTCGTTTATTCGTCCGTTTTGTGTTTTGTGGTTTTTTTTTCGTGACCCCCGCTTGTCTATGAATCGATATAAACTTAGTTGATGGATGTCTTTTTAGCTGCTTCTTCAACACGCGTTTCTTATTTGTTTCCTCGCGATTTTTGTTGACAGCATCCGGTTTTCAGACGAGTTGCTCGCGGAGTATTGAAGACCAGGATATTGATCTGAATGTGGACGTGGATGACACCGATACTTACGGTCAACCTCAGTATCCTTTTAAAGAAGAAAAATGAAGAAAAAATAAAATAAATAAAATAAAAATTTTATTTAAAAAAATAAAAAAAATAAATAAATAAATAAATAAATAAAATTTCTTAACGTTACGAAAGATATAACGAAGCTGACGTAATTCCTTGTAGCACCGACGAAGGTGACGATGAAGAAAGACAGGCATTGCGCGGGGCCATAATGTGAGCATTTTTAAGCGAATTTACCGCACGGCCTGAATTCCTAACGTTGTTTTGTGTTTCAGCGGGTCTTCGGTGCCGAAATCGAATCATTGGGCCAGCGAAAGTAATTTTTTTTTTAATATTTATTTTATTTATTTTTATTTATTTTTATTTATTTTATTTATTTTATTTAAAGGCGATTCGGAACCTTCAAATTCCAACAAGAAATCTGATACATCATCGGATTATTGGAATGACATGTGTAAGAAAAGGTGAATTTACTACTCGAGTTATTGGAGAGTTTTATAGCTGTAATAATTTATTGTGGGTTATTTCTATTTTTAGTAGCGGATCCGACGGTTCTTCTGCAGATCTAGCGCTCGTCATTGAATCTTTAAAGATCCAACTGCGCGAATTGGAAACTCAGAATCATCAGATTAATAAATTCAAATGCTTAATATGCAAGGTGAATCGTTTTCTCCGCAAAAAATAACCTCAGGGACCCTTTTTGGGGCCCCGAAACATCGAAAAGTTGACATTTTATTAATATATTGCGATTTTTCTTTTAGAATCCGTACATTATGCCTTTAGTGTCTGTGATTTGCTGGCACGTTCATTGTGAGAACTGTTGGCTACTAAGTCTGGTGAGAATCTGCGAGACGTTAATTAATTTTTGATTTTGATTTATTTATTAATTTAATTAGGGAGCGAAGAAACTTTGCCCGCAATGCAAGTCGATTACGTCCCCGCACGATTTACGCCAGCTCTATTTGTAGTTTGTTTTGCTTAATTTCCGTTTTAATTCTTCCATCAATGCAAGGGAAGTGTCGATCTACCTCAGACGCGACTTGCAATATACAAATAAAATTAAAAAAAAAAAATTAAATCACTGGAAAAACCGCAATAACTTGTGTTCTTCTATTAAGATCAGTTTGTGGTCGCACTGATTACGTCCAATAAAATAATAATAATTCTAGTAATAATCAATGTTGGTTAAATTTGTTTATTTCTCGTCTGTGTAAATTTCAATCCATGAGAAATAATTGTAAAAAAAAATAATTCGATTTTCTTCTTAGTGTCCATCTTTCTTTTGCACTATGTAAAAAAAAAAAAAAAAAAAAATGTAATTTAGGAGAAAATATTTTTATTTTTATTTTTTGTTTTATGCTTTTTCAGTGGAAAATTGTGTGTATTAGTCCGTAGAAATATTTTGTTTTATTTCTTAAAAATTCATTTCGAAGTTGATCATTTCATACATGATTGAATCTTTTCTTCTTTTAAAAAAAAAAAAAAAAAAAATCACTGTATAAGGAAATATCGGTTTAAAAAAGCAACAAATCTGCGTGTGTTTTTTGGCAGTTTTGTGTAGGGAATGGTTAAAACGTGTCCAAAAAATGGACATTTTGAATTAATTTATCATTCGTCCTCGTCGCAGTGGACTATACACGGCGCTATCCACACTGCGGCTGCGTGTCCGCTCCTTCCGCTCGACATAGGAGTCGTCATAGTCCATTTGTCGGTGGCCGGGTCGTAGATTTCAACCGTCGGTAAAAACTCGGTTCCGTCGTATCCTCCTAAAGCGTACAGTTTGCCGTCTAGGACCGCCACGCCGAGAGCGCTCCTCGGGGAGTTCATTTCGGACACGGTTTGCCACTCGTTTTTCTCCGTGTCGTATCGTTCCACCGTCCGCAACTGGCTCACGCCGTCGTATCCTCCCACGGCGTACACGAAATGCTCGAGCGCAACCACACCTAACGGCAAATTAATTAGTTAATTTACACCGGAAATGCGCCAAATTGCGTAATGTTTCCATCAAATTCCGACGAAAATTTACAATTACAATTTACAATTACACCGGAAATGCACCGAATAGAATATTGTATTTGCATCAATTAAGATGAAATTTATTTACCGGCTCCGCTGCGACTCGTGTTCATCGGTGCGACCGGCGTCCACTCGTCGTTTTCAGGATGGAAACACTCGACGCTCCTCAGTCGATTCGTTCCATCAAAACCGCCCACTGCATACAAAAGTCGATTGACAACCGCGACCCCGACCCCGATCCTCTTGGTGGACATCGCCTTAACCGACGACCACTTATCCTCATCCGGATCATACCTAAAGAAAAGAAACGGACAAAAATAAAAATAAAATCAATCGATGAAAAATGACGAAACAAAATGATCAAAAATAAACTCGACCTTTCGACCGAATTGTGATGCTCGGTGCCCGCCGACCCGCCCACGGCGTACAACATGCCGTCGATGACCCCCACGCCGACCCTATTGCGCGCGATGGACATCGGACTGCACCTCCGCCACGTACAAGTCCTCGGATCGAAAAGATCGACCGAATTTGAGTCCTGGTTGCCCTCCGGCGAGTTGTTGCGTCCGCCGACCGCGTAGAACAAGCCGTGGATGAACGCGCCCCCCAGCCCGCTCCTCGGCATCGGCAGGTCCTCGAGCGCCGTCCACTGCTGGTCGTCCACGTTGAAGCATTCCATGAAGCTGAGCGAGTGGCGCAGGTAGCCGCCCGCCACGTAGATGACGCGCGGCGCGTTGGGCGTCCGCTGCTTGTCGCACGGCGTCTTGTGCAGCGTCAGGTCCTGGAAGATCTGGTTCAGGTACTCGCGGCACTGCGGCATGTTGCGCAGCAGGTCGCAGTGCTTCAGCTGGTCCTTGAGGAAGTTGGGCGTGAGGAAGTGGCAGCGAACGGCGTACAGGATGTGCTGCAGATTGGGCTGGCGCGACGGCTCGTTCTTCACCCAGCGCACCACGGCGTCGTACACCTCTTGCTCGGAGCGCACGTTGAGCGCGTCGCGTTTGATCAGCATCACGAGCTGGCAGCCGGACAGTTGCAGGAACTCCTCTTGGCGGCTCACTTGGCTGAAGTGCTGGTCGATAAATTCGTTCGCCTTTTTGTCCAGCTCGATGCAGCCGTGTTGGAGGGCGAAGTTGGCGATGCCGATCACGTTGCTCGGGTCGAGTTGGTTTTCGAGGAACACGCAACACGCGTCGATCACGTGGCTCATCTGAATCATTTCATTAAATAAATTAAAATTTTAAGACCAAAATTAAATTTTTCATTGAATAATTTGAATTTTTTTTCATTTACTTGATACATGGTGGCAGCTGGAAGTAATTGACACACGTTCATCTCATTAACGGTAATTTCACTACTGTACATAAAACATAAGAGTTGTCCCAACGTGCTTGGACAGATGCCTTGTAACGTGATCGAATTCATTTCGCATTCTTTTAAACCGCTGGTAAACATCGCCTAAGTTAATAATTTAATAATTTTAATTTAAAAAAAAAAACACAATATTTTTAATTTGACTAAATTACTTTAAAATACGGACTTGCACCGGCTAAAATGATTTTGTGCACTCGAAACGTTTCTTCCCCGACTAATAGTTGTACATCGCACAACATGTGATTCCTCCGCATCAATTCCATGACAGAGAGCGCTTCTCGCGGGTACGTCGAAATGCTGAATTTCATTTCCCCGTTCGCCAACGACTCCCCATTCGATTTCCGCGGCCGAAAACAGCTCGGTTTGCGCGAACATATTTCCGATTTCGTATCCATTCTAAAACCCCTAAAAAAAAATTTTAAAAATTTAAAAATTAATAAAAATCGAATTTTTTCCTTCTACAATTTAATCAACATCACAGACACAAAATCAAGAAAAACTGAGAACATCGAGCGTGATTTGAACTCACTTTTTCTCTTATTTCATCCGTATCAAACGATGAAATAACGTAATTACGGTATATTTTTGCTGACTCATTTCAGTTCGGGCATTAACAGATGCATAAAACCACTTTTTTTTTTTTTCCTTTTTTTTTATTACATTGTTTATCAATAGTTCTAGTTTTCAATTTCAGTACCGGTATATTGAACTCGCAGTTAATTTTAATTCTATTTCTTTTTTCACGTTTTGTTTCCTAAATTGACGACATGATTATTTTCAAAACTCGTTGTCCCTGCAATCGAAATTAAATTAGTGGTTTCGTAAAAAAAAAAATACATATCTGATTTGAATTACTCACCTTATTTAAACATATCGTTTCGATAAATTAATTCCTCGTTGAGTTAAAATTGTACTTCCAGAGTAAGACATAGGAGGGAGCGCAAGCCATGTTATAGCGGTTAGAGAAGACAGAGAACAAATCGTTACGTAACAACCGAGGATTTGTCCTTCTTTTAAGAAACTCATGACGTGATGCTGAGTTTATTTAAAAAATGGCGGTAGAGTCTCACGTTTTCGATGAGTTGTCAGTTTTGTAGCTCGCCTTTGCTGGTTTTTGCTCGCCAGAAAATGTCGAAAGTGTTCACTTACGGCGGTACGTATGCAAAATTACGTTTAAAAATTAAAAAAGTCATTTCCGGGTGTTGGAAATATTTTTTCTAGCATTTTTTCACTTTTGCACTTCCTTATTCTCAAGTTTCCTGCTTAATCAAACTTGTTTTTTTCTTTTATTTATATTCAGGGAAAATATTAGAAGGATGGGAAAAGAAAAGAACGGAAAACGGCGTCCCTTATTACCTATGGTTTGTATTTTTTTAAAAAAATCCAAAACCAATTTGAAAAATATTGAACAATATTGAAAAATATTTTTTTTTTAAATTTGAAAAATGAATTCATTGTTATTTGAACTGATTAAAATGATTATAAAACACAGGAGAGATGAGATGATAACCCCTTTTTCGATTGAATGGAGTTGTCCGTAGTCTTTCAAGTGTTTGAAATAAACAAAGCAGCTTCACAGCTGTTGGACGATCGTAAATGTGTTGATAGAAAACGCTGTTTATTGTTTTGCAACTATAACGAATTAATGAGTGACACATTTTGCGATGAAAATGTGAAAAAATAAATGTTTGCAATAAATGAATAATTTATGTTTCCTTTTTCATGTTTCCGCAGTCATATGACGCAATGTTCTCAATGGGAGCACCCGCTGCTTAGTACCGTCATGGAAGAGTTAAATGACTATAAAATAGTCAAATATTCGACATACAGGCTAGCGCTCAAGTTAAGAGCGCTGCAGAAAGTGTTTAAATGTGAGATTTGTTGTTATTTTTATTAAATTTTAATTTTTTTTGATTTTTTTTTGTTGATTTTTTTGTGGTTAGTGCATCTTGTGAGTACGGACATTTTGGTGAAAATCTACAACCAAGTGGCGGTGAAACCGATGCTAAGCGAATCCAGAATGAGCTGCGCGGAGTTGGAGTTGTTTCTTTACGACGTGTTCAATATTGCGCGGTTGGAGCAGACCGCGCTCACGGACCCACGGGTGTCCGCCGAGTTGTGTTTGAATTTTCTCGTTAATTTATTCGACTCCACGAGGAGCGGAGTCATCAATGTGTTTTCGGTTTTTGTCGGCTTGTTGATTTTTTCCATGGGAAAATTACATGAAAAATATAAATGTGAGAAATTTTTTTTTAATATTTTGTTATTGTAAATTTATTTTGTTATTTTGATTTTATTTTTTTAGTTTTATTTCGAATTCTTGCAAATCACAATAATTGCATGACCAAACATTCTTTAACGTTTTTGTTGCACATTTTAGCGGAGGTAATTTTTGTTATTTTTAATTTTTTAATTTCTAATTGATCGATTTTTTTTTTTTAATTAATTTTTTTTTTTTAATGTTAGATACCCGAAAATTTGAAGGAAAAAATTACCTTTGGAAAAACATTCGTTGCAGCTGCAGTCGACAGTTGTTTTTCGACCGTAAGAGTTTTAATTTCTTTCCCATTAATTGAAATGAATGTGAATTTTTTTTTAAAAAAGATTTCGTCACCGTTGGGGATCACCGAGGAAATGTTTCTATCGTGGCTGCTACAGGAACCGCAAACGGTCGTTTGGATTTCAACGTTTTTTCGTCTGGTCACTGCGGAAACCGTTTCTCACAACGTAAAATGCTGCGTTTGTAAAATGTACCCCATTACGGGTCTGAGGTATCAAAGAGAGACAAATATTTTGTAATTTTTAATTTTTCTAAATTAATTTTTAATTTTTTTCCAGGTATCGGTGTTTATATTGTTTCAGTTACGACCTTTGCCAACATTGTTTTCTTACTGGTCAGACGAGTAAAAACCATAAATTGAAGCACCCAATTCAAGAATATTGTACAATGGTACACGAGATTACAGTTCTAACGAGTTTTAACGAATTTTAATGGATTTAAATGTTTTTTTTTTATAGGCAACTTCGAAGGAAGATCGCAAAGTGATGATGAAGCGGCTCGGGAACAAATTAAAAATGAAGAAAAACAAACAATCGTTTTTACCTATAAGGCCAACACAAACACAAACTATTCCGGAAGTGTAAGATTAGATTTTTTTCTTTTAAAAAAAAAAACATTTTGCTTTAAAATTCTTTATTTATCAGGGACGTTTTCGAGAATCACCACGCAGCTATTCCCGACGTGCAGGCAACTCCGACGCCGGTGCACAAACCCGTGACGGTGACCGTGAACCCCGGTCAGGAATTTCTGAGTTGCACCATCCTTAACGGAATGCCGATGAGAACATTCCTCGCGTCGCAACAGAACGAGTTGGAGAGCGTCATCATTCACCTCGAACAACAACAGAAGTAATTACTAATTTAGTACGAAGTTGTAAAGATGGGTTAATCGGGATTTATTATCGTCAGATTGCTGCGCAACGAACTCGACCAACTGCAAGACGTGTCTCTGAGCAGCAGTTCCGACGACGCCAAAAGCACGGCTTCGTGTCAGAGCGCCGTCAGTCGACAGGAAGTGCTACTGGATCACGAAAAACAGCTGGAATTACAGTTGAGGCGACTTAAACGAATTCTAAAGGTGTTTTCCGACCATTTTAAACCGAATTTGTTGGTTAAATTTTTAGTTTTTTTTTCTCGTTTTAGAGCTTTAATAAAATGTGCAAGAAGGCCGATCAAGTGAATTTGGGCGAAAGCGAAGAGGAAATGCCGTTTGCCGCCACTTCGACGCCGAATTACACGTCGGTCGAGGTGTACGATCAACCGACGGACTGGAAAATACCGTCGCCGATCGTGACGAGCGAGTTTTGCCAACAAAATGCAACTCGGTTGGACAACACGTGCGAATTGAATCAAATTCAAGACGAATTGGACAGTATTATGAAACATTTGCAGCTCACTTTTCCAGATAACCAGACAAAAGGTTAAAAGAAAAAATTAAATATTAACTATTGATTGATTAATTAATTAATTAATTAATTAATAAATAAATGTATTTATTTGTCTAGTTTGTGCTCAAACTGAAAACGATGATTTATTAAAGGCGGCTATCGACGTGAGTGACATTTTGGCCGATTTGGTGGACAAAGTTCGCGTTAACCGAACGACTAAATAGTGAAATTCCGCGAATGAAAAGTAGCACAAATACAAATCATGAAATTTATCATTAATATTATTTTTTTTATTGTATTCAATTAATATATATACCTGACTCAAATTAGTTTAGGTAAATAGATGTATTATACGGAAAAAGAACGGTGATAAAACGTTAGATTATTAAAGCTTGAGTAGGAAATGAGTTTCTACACAATTTCATATCACAGACCGAAAGCGAAACCTTTCTCGAGTCGAGTCCGAGGCCCGATATGTGCCGCTTGGTTAAATAAACCCGCTACAATCTACGTCTGATTTTTGTGGAAGCAGTTTAGTGGCGAACCAGCTGCATCCTACTTCACATGATTAAATAAGTGATTAAACTCGACAAATGAATATACAAATTTAAATATAGAGTTCGTGAACTTTGCGAATTCGTTGTTCTTCGTATTGGCGTTGCCGCGCTTGATCGATGCTTTGAGCCGTCGGGACGCCGTTCGGGAGGTGGATTAGCTGCGCTTCGTATTCCAAAATATTCTCCGCCTCGTCTGCGTTAGTTATCCAAATTTCATTTTATTATTTTTAATTTTTTTTTTTTTTTTTAATTTTTTTTTTTTACTTTTAATTCTCGTTAGTTTGCTCCCGTAAGCGAGATCTGCTTGATACGCGATGAGAAACGATAATGGGACTATTGGCGCTAATGTGGCACTGTTTTTCGTCTTTCTGTATCTGTAAGAATCAAGATTTTAATGTTTTTTAATTCGTTTTTATTTATATTTTTCATTTTTTTTTTTTACCTAGAAATCATTGCGAATGTTGCGAGGATGTAAAACGATCCAATCCAGAAAAGCATTTCTCTCGTTTTCGCGACCTGCAGCGCCATTTGTCGCTCTCTCATCTGGTTTTGCAAATGGATTTGTCTTTCCATCTGGATATAATTAAATATTTTAAATATTTTAAGGTAAAAATTAATTATTCTTTTAAAATTTCACTTGTAATCGCTGCATCTCTATCATGAATTCTTGATTTTTGCGTAAGTTTTCTTCCATTGCTGTGCTCACGTACGAACCCATTTCAACTGAAATTTAATGTGATGTGATTTAATTTAATTTTTTAATTTTTTAATTTATTTTAAACTTACCAATTAAAGGGAAAATTGTCTCGGTTCGTATTTTGAGTTCAATACTGAATTTTGGTATAGAAATGCTGATTTTTAGAGCATTGAGACGTGATTTCTCATTGTAGCGAGCTTGCGGCGTGTGATTTAGTAATGGAAATTAAGGCGACAAAGTAATCAATGGTAATGAAATTAAATAAACAGTGATGTAGTTCTCAAAAGCAATCGGATTTCTTCATCGGAGAATCCATACTGCTTTTTCTAGTTCGTCAACGAGTCTATAGAGGGCGCGATAAGAAAAGCGCTTTATTCGATAGTTGTGATTTACGACGATCGTTACGACATAATAATTTCGATTTTTATGACGAAAACCGGACAAATAAAATGACGATGAAGTCTCATCAATAATTTTCAACAACAAAAAAAATCAAAATGGAAGTTTGCCAAGCTGGAATGGAATTTATTCATTTCCGGATTAGAGCGTTACAAACAGAACAAAACCACGAGCTCTTGCCATTGTCAGCACCAATTGACAAATGCGATGAATATTGCGTGAATTTATTTAAGTTTCACAATTTTTTCACTCGAAAAAACAAATTTTCTTATGTGCCAAAGTACAAATGATAATTTCGTCACGTGACTGGTGATAAAACTGACATGTTGTTGCATCTTGTCATCAAAAATGAAGTCAAATTCGCTCATCCTGTTGTGCATTTTTATTACACACCATGCAGGTATTTATGATTGGCTGAAAATTGAAACACGTGATTTTTTTATGTTTTCAATCGTTTATTTTCGTCCCAGCAAGCGCCGATCTCAAACTCGACTGTGGACGAATCCAAAAAATATTCCGCCACTTGCTTTCCGGCGGAAACGGAATCCCGGAAGTGGACATACCCGATCCGGTACAAATTCCGGATTTCAACGTCGAAAAAAGTTCGCCGAAAGTGAAAGCGAACTTCACGAACTCGTCCGTGTACGGCGTGTCGGATTTCGCCATCTCGCGGATCCACTTGGATTTGGTCAAGCCGAAACTGGACATTGCTCTGAACTGGACTCAACTGAGCGTCAGGGGTGAATATTCCCTCAAAGCCTCGAGTTATTTCTTCAGTGTGAATGGCGCGGGGCCATTTTGGATGAACATCTCGCGAGTTCACGTCTCGTGCGCCACTGAACTGAGCAGCGACGAAGCGGGCAGACTGCGCATCGCGGCCGTGCGCGTCGATCTCGACGTCGGGGGCCTGCAACTGCAATTTGAGAACCTCGGAACGTGGGAGAAACTGTCGAACAACATCATCAACGCTCTGAGCGGAAGCCTCGTCCACAAAATGAAACCCACCGCCATTTCAGACGCGCAGGACAAGATCTTGACCAAAGGAAACGAATTCCTCGCCGATTTACCCGCGCAGTCTCTTCTGTTCAGTCCACTCTTCCCCATCGACGTCGTCCTGGCCGAGGTGTGCGCACAAATCGAAACCTTGGGACTCGACCCGAAACGAATCGAAACTCACACTTGGGAGTTCGAAAAAACCATTTTGTTCGTTCGATTTTACGGGAAAGTCACGTTGTTCGACGGCTACATCGAGGGATTGTCGACGTTGCACCGAAGTGGCGGCGTCGACGCGTCGTTCGTTGACGGGTGCTTGCAGGTTCGCGTCCGCATGGGTTTCGACGATTTGGAGGCCGGATACAAAATGGCGGTCGAGTTTCAGGGTCTGGAGAAGTTGAGCGGCGTTCACTTATTGGTCGAATCTGTCGACCTGCTGCTGCTTATTGAAATGTGCGATGACTTGTTGCCCCCTACTGTCAAGCAGTTGAAATTCGTCGACGTTCGGCAATTCACCGTCGACGTGGACGGGTTAGGAAGTCTGGACGCCATTTTGGAATTGTCGACGAATACTTTGAGCAATGTTTTTAAGTATCAGTTGAGCGAGGTGATCGAAAATGATATAAAGAATGTGTTGCAAGAAAGGTTGACAAATATAACGTTTAATAACATTTGCCGTTCGATTATGGAAGGAGTTTAACGGTAGAAAATGATCCAAAAACACAAATTGAAAATGATAAAAATGAATGGAAATAGAAGTCTGGATACTTGGTCGATCATGTGAGCAGTCACTTTGCTCTTTATGTTTTTCACCATGTAATATGTTTTTTCCAGGCAAGTAACCTTAAAACAATAAAAAGTATTAATCCACAAACCAAGCAATTAAAATGAATAAAAAGAGGTTGGGAACTAACTCCCTGTCGTTAACCAACAATAAGAACACCGTGATTCAGTAGCGTGCAGGTCTGAATTGGGCTAAATTTGTTCCCAATCGGGTGTGTATAGCGTGTAGCGTGTAGCGTGTAGGCCAGTTGACACGAGCCCATGGAAGAAGTGAAAAAGAAAAGTGTTTTCTTGAATAAAGATTTGCCCATTTACTCGTGTTGCTACGCTGCTGTTCACGTGCGTCTTGTTATCGGTTGTGAAAATATTTTACTTCAACAGGTGGTAAAAATGAATAATATTTGCCGGGTTTTCTTCGCTTGACAGGTTTTGGTTTTGCCACGCTGTTTACGAAATTGACTACGGCGTATTCAACGAGCGATGCGAAGACAATGACAATGCACGCGAACATCCAAATGTCCAGCGCCATGATGGTGGAAACGGCTGGAAGCGAACTCTGCGCGGAGCTGAACTGAGTAGTTAAAGTGAGCATGGAGGTTAGACCCAGAGCAACTCGGGGTGCTGCGGCCGTCGGTTCGAGCCAGAACGAGAGCCACGAGAGGATCACGATCAGCGAACTGGGAATGAAGATGAGCAAAATGGATCTCTGCCGATTCCTTCTCAAATGGTAGTCGTAACTGTGGCAGCTGCCGTAAATATCTTAAAAGAAAAGATTGAGTTATTAAAACCAATATATCCAGTTAAGTAGACAAAAATTCTATTATTTAAAAAGTAAAGTAAAATTGTTTGAAAAGGATCGATTTTTACAAAAAAGATCCTATTTTTTTTTTAAACTGCCGCTTCCATTTATTATTCTAGTATAGTTGTGAATTGACAGCTATACTGGAATTGGCGCTATGCCTACTGAAGTCGAAGGGGCAAGTCGTTTTTGTGATATTGTACAAAGTCCATTCCGGTGGGACGTTGACTTGATTGATGTGATGGTTTTGGTGCATTTCGTAGTCGACGAGAATGGGCTGGTAATTATCTAGTGGTAAAACAAGTTTTGGAAATGTGAAAATTTCAAAAATGATTTTAAGCAATTTTTTTTTTTTTTTAATACATTTTACAATTTGAAGACTGCAAATCTGTTTATCAAATGGATAAGTTGTCATGTCGTAGTGGCACGAATACAAATTGGAATGTCTAGTAAGACGGAATTGCAATTGAATTAAGTGACAAAAGCGTACGCTTAGTATACTTAGTATACTTAATATACTTAATATATGTAAATATTGTCCGTTTAACGTGGTCATACTTCATGTCCGCAAGGTTGTAGTCGTAAATTGAGCCTGGACATTCCTTGCAATTACCGAAGAGTAACTGTGGATACCACAGTTGACTCTTTATCCATTTTGGAAAATTAGTCACGTTGACAAGCTGCCAATCGAGATGCGATAGATTGAGTCTGGTGTCTGTCCAACTGAGATGGAAACCCGCTTCTATTTTGATATCCTACAGAAATGCACCGGGTGCATTCAAAGCCAATGGCTGGTCTGACTTAATTGACTCAATTGGCTGAATTGGTGCTGAATTGGTGCTGAACTGCTCGAAATCACTCTGACCACAATTTCAGCTCATCATAAGTCCTTTCAGCTAGGTTCGGCCAATTCAGTGAGATCAGCATCAGCCATTAACTTTGATCGCACCCATTGCTTCGCTTTAGTTTCACCACATTTTCCATACGCTACAAAAGTTGTTACCATATTCTTTTCCGATAAATCTACGATCGTGATTGTTTTGACGGCGCACAACACCTTGGTCACTGCAGTAAGTACAGTAAGTACAGTAAGGTAAGCAACAAAATATTTCAAATTAGCGTTAAAACCAGTGGCAAATGACATAGTAATCGGGAGTGCAGTGCTTGCGGTCGACACGGACCCAGGGTTACCTAGGAGCCTAGGGATGAAAGAGAATAATCAGGGCCGTTGTCAAAATTGTAATTTGCACTCCCCGCACTTGGTGCGTCCGGTGCCGTTGCCCTTTCCGCCCCTTTCTGAATGTGGCTCTAATTTATTTATTTATTTATTAATTAATTACACCCCAGTTGGAGTAGTACATATAAGAGTTACAAAGTTTGGGTGATGAGCAAATGATTATGAATTTTCTTGAGAAAGTGACGGCAGTGGAAGCGGCACGAGTGAGCGGGTCAATCGAGAGCCGTCTCTCTGATCGAGAGGGGGAGGTCGTTCCATTGGTGGAAACACCGATAGGGGTAGGAGTCGGTTCGGTACGATATTGAGGCTCTGTGTACGTCTCGCTACGGCTTAACCCGACTCGCGAGTCACTGGCTAAAATACAATCGTACCTGTGTTTTGGGTGGTTACCGAAGGTGCGTAGTTTTTGTTGTAATCGGGTGGAATAAATCCGTTGGAGGAAATGCGTCTGAAATTTGTCGGGTGAGTGAGAAAAAAATAAAGTGATGACATTCGTGTCGACTTACAGTGAGAGGACGAGAAGGAGATTTGCAACGAAGACGCAAGAAGTAGCGAGAAAATGGCAAGTTAAACAAACCATTTGCGGCGCAATGCGATCGGGTTTTTTGGGGTAATGAAGTGCGATTGATTTTGCTTTAGACTTTAATGTGCAATTCCCATGGCAGCAAAACTCAACTCGTTGACACATCCTCTTCCGAACCAACTTAATTGTGCTATTGATCGATTTGCACGCGAACGATCGATTCGCTTTATTCTCAAAAGCAGAAGTGTTAACCCCACTATCGTCATGCATGTTTTATTAATGTCAATGTCAACAACGCGAGTAGTTTCAAAGTTGACTTTATCACTTTAGATTTTTATCTTAATAGCGGAAATTTTTGTGTAATCCATTATCCGTTACATCGCTACGACTATATGGAAAATATTTATGACTATTAAGTTATTAATCTATCGAATTTTGAATTTGCTGGTACGAAGATGTCACCATCTGGTGACTAACACAACGAGGAAACATTACAATTGTTGCGCATGGTTAGGGGGAGCATAGCGCATAAAGCCAACCGCTGACCACGTTGTCAATGACTGTGTGGTCAGCAAGATTTCTCTGTGGCCCACCTGGAAAGCTCGGATTCTGGAGGATGGCAGTACCAGTTACCCAGGGATGGACTAGGAGCAAATTTAGTATCTTGATAGGTCGAGGGGTCCGGCCGAGCCAGACCTGTTCTGCCGGTTGCACCACTTCCTGTTGCCTTACTCTTGGTCCTTGTCTTCTTTTAAATTTTGTGTCATTTTCGCAATTGAAATTAGTAAATTTACTAAATTTACTAAATTATTTATTTACGGATCAATTATCAGAAACATTTGAGTCGTTCGCATATTTCTTATCAATGTTGATTGCGAAACAACTCGCTTAATCGAATTGTTATCTTTGTGATGACACCTTTCGTGCGGCAACATTTCCCATCGACGTGGAACTACTTCCTTCGTGTTACGTATAAAATGAACGCACGCTTTTCCCCCGTCATTTGTAAAGGAAAAATGGCTTCGATGCACTACTCGCTTTTTATTTTTACTCTCTTAACTATCGGTAATGGATCGCGACGAATTTTATTAACGCTATATCTTAATGCCGGTCTCTATTCCCAACAGTTGCTGTTTCGCACGCCCGAATTTTGGACCGTGACAAAAACAAAGACAAAGACAAAGCCGAAGACAAAGACAAACCCGATCCAGATTTGATGTTTTGTGCCAATCTCGCTATTGGCATAAACCAGTGTTTGGCTCTTTACGATTTCCCCTACTGCAATGGCACGTAAGTGAACAAAAATAAATTGCAATTTAATTATTGTTATTTGCAATGGCCATGGGGATAATGATTTTCTGATAGGAAAAGTCAATTAGAGCAATGCACCGACAAATACGTATCGGACCTCCCAAAATGCAAGGTCCCGTTAATAACGCAAGCGCTCACGTACAGGGCAGAAATTTATTCCAGTTCGGACGACGTTTTGTGCAAGGATCAATTCTACAAAAGTAATTTCTCATTTACTTTCTCGTCCCGAACAATATAAGTCCTTCTCTTTGAATTTGAATTTGAATTTCATTAGAATTTGAAACTAACAAAGACTGCTGGCGACTTGCCAAGACTGAAATGGGAGCGTTTGCCGGATTGGTTAAAGGCCTCTTAACCGATGACGGCTGCAAGTAAGCGTGCTTGAAATTAAACTTTACTTTATTATTATTATTATTATTATTATTATTATTTTTATTTTATTTACGTTGTGTGTGTTTTTTCAGAGTTGCAAAAATTAACGTCGACATCATTATTGGGTTGGGGTATTATTATCCTGGTTGCCCAGCACTGTTGAAGTCTTATTTCGAGCCGATATTTAAGAAAACTGCTTGCGCGTAGACGATCGTAGAGAGCTGCAAGTTTGAGTAGTAACCTTGAATTGTATTAAACAGTTAAACACATTTGTTATTGTTTGACTTTATTGAAGAACTGCTACTTCAGAACTAGGTAACTACAATAGAGCGTCGATTATCGGAACTAATTTGCACTAGTTCGCACAATCACACGTGCAAATTAAAAATCATTCTCTTTGTTGACGAGTACAGAATGCATATTTAATTACGATTTATGTATTCTACAAAACGTTTTAAAAGAATCATGTAAAGTGCCTAGGCCCTTAACCGACGTTCTGATAATCGATGTTTACTCTACTCGGTCCGATGGTTTCGCATTGAATCACACTATACATATTATTTTTTTTAAAACCGTCCATTTTAAATTGTGTTTTAATTTAAAAATCACCAGTCACCACCGACGATGATTGGGTGATCGAAAGGCCTCCGGTGTAGAATTTATTTTTCATATTTTATTTAGTTATAAAAGCCATTTTATGCCATTAAAACAACGTAGCGTACACCTTTTCATTCAATATTTTAAGCAATGTGGACGGCAGTCGCTTCTGGGGCTCTTCTGGGATCAGGGATCAGGGGGCTCCGAATCAGCTTCAAAACTTATGACTTTTTAGCCTATCCGCAATTCTGGCCCCCGGAGCTGAACTTTAATTGAAGTAAGGAAAATGGGGAATTTTTGTTTTCAAAAACTAACAAAATCCCCAAGGTTACCGGTAATGTAATCTAGTAAATTAGTAAATATTGACGGTGCGTGTCTCGACGACTGAAATCAACTCGCAAATGTGCAATCGTGAGTCGACAATTTCTAAGTGCCAGCAAACATAAAAGTGAGTTGCCAAGACTGATTTTAGGTCGAGTCCTTGAAATACTGCGGATATGCGTGTCCCGTGATTTAAACTTGTATGCAGAAGCCGCAGCGCTCTGAATGACTGCGGCTGTCATTGGAACTATGCGCAGTGCTGTCGGGTGTTAAAAACCGATAATTGAGTTATCGATTGCAGAGTTAAAATTCTGATTACGTACGTGTTAAAAACAACACAAAAAAAAAACGTTTTTTTACTTAAAAGGATGTCAACTGTCAATTATTCACGTTAAAATTAAAATAAAATGTGAAAAAGCATCATTTTATTCACATTCTATCGCTAGATGTCGCGTAGCGCAAACGCGCGATTGGTGGGCGCCGAGAATGTATTGCAATGCAGCTAAACATGGAGGAAGAAATGTATAGTACCTGCACAACATAAAACAAGTGTCTGCATCTAAAACTATGTGGAACAAAACCGCCGCATTTGTGAAAACATGAATGCAATTGTCGACACTGTATTTATAGAATCGTGTTTAGTTTTAGTTTTAATGCACGGTGAGTAAAATGGCGACCAAATTGCATCGATAAACAATTTACGATTATTACACTCATTAAATTTGTCAATTTCAGTGCACATTGTTGCTTTGGACACGTTGACCGTGACATTGTATAAAGTGACCGACAATGGCGCGCTGATTGATTGGCAGTTGGTGCCGGAAAGTAAACAAAAAGAACTGGATTATTGCGAATATGTGTACAGTACGGTAGCCGACAGGGAACATCAGCAGATTTCTTCCGATTTGATTCCGAATAAAAATACAATCGATTTGATGCATCTTGAATTCAACAACACTTATTACTTTCACATGGTGTGCTACGATAAAAAGAACAACTCGTACACTTCGAATACAATCAATTTCACCACCGGTAGTGTGTAAATACTCTAAATAGTGTCAAAATTAGCAAAATCGATGCATTTGGTTGGTTGGTTGGTTGGTTTTACGTGTGTTTTTAATGAATTTTGCTCGTTTTAGGGTCGGAAAAAGACGAACCCATCAATTACTTCATGACGATTTCACATCAATTCCAACCATCCAATGAAGAGAGTCCATATTCAGTTGCACTCGACATTGATCGCACTCATTCATCAAACGTCATTCTGGGAGCCATTTGTGGAATCGTTGGCTTTCTTATCATTAATGTCACCGTTGTTTTGGCTGTGAGGAGGTATTCTCATTGGCAAATAAGGCGCCGAAGGATTATCGAGTTGGAGTGAGTCATTTTATTGAGTCTTTTTGAGTTTTTAATCGATTTTGTTTAGTTATTTCGTGTTTTAAATCGATTTTGTTTAGTTATTTCGTGTTTCAAATCGATTTTGTTTAGTTCTTTCGTGTTTCAAATCGATTTTGTTTAGTTCTTTCGTGTTTTAAATCGATTTTGTTTAGTTCTTTCGTGTTTTAAATCGATTTTGTTTAGTTCTTTCGTGTTTTAAATCGATTTTGTTT